>JBCFYV010000026.1:0-214127 GCA_039000515.1 Timema cristinae
GCTTAAAGTTGGCTAGCAAAATGTTTAATAGTTTTGCTGATATTTAGAAGAATATGAACATAGCTATTTGATTGGTGGTTTTGTGAGAACTTATTGTAATAAAAAATTGTAGCTAAATACTTCTATACTTAGCTCTATTGAAAAGATTTGTATAACCAAACCAGTCAAACTTGTCTAACTATAATGATTTCTTATTAAGGGCAATAAACGATATTCAATTTTTTATATTCTAACTATACATAAATGTTACACGTGTTTTAAATAAACCAACAATAAATGTTACACTCATTGGATTTTGGGTGAGTCTACATACTCCCATGATCATAACAAATAATTAAACTGCAACAAGATTTATTATTCCCTTCTGAAAATATATGACATTTGAAAACGCTAAATTCAGGTTTACAAAGGGTATATTTCCAAACATTAAACTACGTGTGTTTTCCAAAGAAATTGCTAGAATACGGTCTAATATTATAATTGATTAAATTTTGTTCATATCTCAAAACAAACTAAAGTTTCCATGTAAATAGAAGACTAAAGTATTAATCAACAGTCCCTCATCTTTACTCATTTCTTATCTACCAGACCAAACACCTTAGTTAACAGCATCCTACCCTATCAACCAGTCTATTAATCAATCCGTATCAAAAACCCATCAACAATTCTCCATTTTAGCCCGTATCACCAGTCTCCACAACAACCAGTATCAATATCCTATCAACCAGTGTCCACACCCTATCATCCAGTCTCCTTTTTTCTAACTAGGTTGGTAGTTTTTAATTTTGTCCCAGAATAAAATTGTATAAAAGATAATTTTTTTTAGTCATGATCTGCACGAAAAAAAAATTCAAACACTCCTGATCCATCCTATTTACGGCTGCCATATTGGAAAAATGTGTATACAGTGTCTTGTAAGGATGAAAAGTGAAACCAATAATGGTCTTCTAAGAAGTCTAGTTGCTTTGTGCTTATATTTGGCACAGTAACTTCTCTCTTTGCGATGACGATAATGAAAAGGTATCAATTATTTCTTCTTTAAGAATTAACTCTAACAAGACTTTCTCTGAAGCTAGAACCATAAGGTTTGAGGCACATGCATCTCCCATCTCAGACCTGAGCCTGTTTTTTTTATTATTTTAACTCGGCCCATAGTCTTTCAGCTGACAACTGGTTTCGGCTTTAAAAATAGCAAGGTTGTATGGACAACTTTCAAACTCTTGAAGCCTGAAAAATTAATCAAGCACCCTGGAGAGAGTGGAAATCACGTGATCACTGTCAGACCACTTCCCATGGGGGGAAACGGAGAAATGCCACGCTCACCACGCCAACCTCCACGCTATCATTTCGCCTTTCATGGGGGGGGGCCGAGAAAAAATTAAAAGGGGCCCGGGGATGTTTGTTATGAGATTCACCACGGAGACCGAGAAACGGGGGTTTTGGTTGTTTGTTTTTTTCCCCTCTTCTGGTTTAGACGGGTGTTTTTAACTCATTTTTCTTCTGCTTTACGTTGTCCAAGCAACTTTTCTTAGGTTTTCTTTTTAAAATATTTTTGGAGCTGAATCAGAAACGTAATGATTGTTTAAAAAACTTTTTGGTCTCTCCATCACATTAACCTTTCCCTCAACCTTTTTGCAGCTATGATCGAGTTTTGACATTTTTTTTTATTATAGTTGTACCCCCCTAGTCCAACACCTTCCCCTGTAAGTTACTGTACGGGATGCATTACTTGAAAAAATCCGTATAAACCACATGGAGAGCTCTGAGGTTTTTCATTGTTAGCTTTCACGGGAATCCGTTTCCCAGGGGGTTGGGTTTCACTGCAAAGTCCAAATGATTCTGTAACGCAAAGCAAAATTAAAACTCACCTAAAAATACTAGAATTACTTTTGGTTAACTTTTTTTTGCTTAGTAGTAATATGTATGTGGTTTTGGTAAAAACTGGGGTAATGTAATACATAAACATTGTTGTGTGTGTTTTTAAAAAACTGAGGGTTAATGTAAATGCATACAAATTTTGGTTGTTTTGTTTTTGTGTTTTGTGTGTGTGTGTAACAACTGAGGGTAAGGTAAATACAGAAAAAATTGTGTGTTTAGAAACAATGAGGGAAATGAAATACAGACAACATAGTTTGTGTAGTTTTATGATTCGATGTTACCACTATATACATTTCTATCATATTGTTTTGTACTTTTTCTTTATATTCAAAATTTTATTATATTAAATTTTGACATGTTTCACCACATCCTGTCTAAAAAAAAATTTACTTAATTACTTTCGAGTCTCCCCAATTTAATTGTTTTAGTCTATTTCATTTTAAAAAATTTTATTTAAGATAAATTTATTTCTTTACTTATTAAACTTTTAAAAAAAACTTTTTTTTTAAAAAACGGGTAAAGCTTTTAGGCAATACCTTTTGCATTTTTTTCAAATAAATTAATAAAAACTTGTTGGTACAATAAATAAAAAATGGAAAGATTTGTGTCTGTATACATTATTTTTGATTTATATGACAAGAAAAACATTGTTTTTGAAAGAACTTGATTTAAAGTAAGAGCGATATATATTGTACAATAATTTGAGTAGAAAATCTAAATACCTTTTTGATCAAGTTAAAGACTTACCGTGGCGAAAAATTTTTCGGGGGGAACCAAATTTGCGCCGGAACTGCAAAAACGCTCCCGGATACGCCCCCAGCCCTCCACAACACCCACCGAAAAAACCCGTTGTCTTTTGGGTTTTAAAAATTAAATTTAACTGAATTTTTGCTCACAATCACAAATGACTCTTTTATGGTTCTCGAGAAGACCCACAAAGATTTATATTGCGATCGAGGGTTTATAATTGAATAAAAAATTTGAATGAATAAGAAGAGCCTTGAGTAGTTTGGTTTAAAATGAATCGATTTATTATAATGAGTACCGCCTTTCCCATTGGGGGGGTTTCATCGAGTTTACAATCTTTTAAAAGGGAGAAAAACTGAAATTTACACGTTAATAGTATGCATTTAGAATAAATAAATTATATAAGGAATATTTATTTGTCTAAAAGCTTAAAAATTCAAATTTTAAAATTAAAAAAACCATAAAATGTCACAACATTAAGAAATTACTATTAAATATGGAAATTTTTGGCAGAAATAAAAATCTAACGTCCCCAAAAATAATGTTAAGGCAAATTAGCTGTCATTAAAAGATAATATTCCCCTAATTAAAAACGAACTATAGTGTAATATTTATAGTAATTAATTTGCTAATCATTATTGATTTTTAATGTAACAAAATGTATTATTAGTTTTTTTTTTATGTACACTAAAAATATCAAAAGCAGCGGGGGGGAATCTTATTTTGTGTTTGGGAAAGGTGAGGGTGAGATTTGTAATTTTATTTATTTTACCGAATACCACTTCCCTTTTCTTCCCGAGCTTAGATCTGTGACCAAGGGTTGGGGCCCCAGAGGGTGGGGAAAAAAAGAGTATTGCTCAACTGCCCAAATAGAAAACCATAAAATAGTCATTTGGTATTATTCTGGGGACTTCCCCTAAAATTTTAAATGAATAATTTTTGGGAAAGGGTTTGGCCCTTTCCCCATATGATAAATCTGTATTTCACACTCTATGAAGAAGAAAAGTATTGTTCCCCGGTATTAATAAATAGGTAACTGTCATTCTAAAATGTGTTTTGAGAGAGATTATTTCATTTTAATAAGGGGGCCTTCCCCCCCCCTGGCACCCCACATTTAAAAAATTTGGAATGTTTTTTTTAGCAAACTGTCTTTTTGGGAAAATATTTTTTAAAAAATATAGTGTTTTTAAAAAAATTTAAAAAAAAGGGGGTTAGGGGGGCTTTCTTCCACTGCACAACACCCTAAAAAAAAGAAAATGATTTAAACTTCGCAAAAAATCTTTTTAAGAGGGGACACCTGTAAGTTATTTCCCAACCTATCATAATTTCCCTTATTTTTATTTTTGTGAAAAGTTTCCAATTTATTTTCGTTTGAAATTAAGCATTCAAAGTTCGGCCGCCTTTTTGCTGTTTTGCCAGCCTGAAATTAAATATATTTACATCCATTCATAAAAAAAGAAAGAAGAACAACTTTATAACATTTTCTAAAAATTTAAAAATAAAAAATTTTTTGATTAAAGGGAAAGAACACTTACTTTTATTAAATATTAATTACCCTTTTAAAAGAAGTTTGTTTGCTCTTGTTTTTTTTATAATGAACGTCAGCCTGTTGATTTAAAAGCATGCGAATATGTTAATCACTTGAGTAGCGAGTCTCGTGATTGAAAATTTAAACAACAACGCAAAATTTGTAAATAACTCAATGCTAGCCCCTTTTTTCTTTTTGGACAGATAGAAAAAACATTTAATTCGTTTAAAAAAAAACATTTTTCACTTCATTGGTATTTTTTTCAATATTTTTATTTTAAAACCCTGAAATTGATTTGATTTTTATCCCTAGTTCATACCAACTTTTTATCTTTTGGTTTAACAAAAATTTTTTTTCTTTTGAACTTGGATCTAAAGTTGAACATTTTTAAATTTGCTTTAGAAGATTTTTTGGGGGAGGCGGGTTTCCCCCTGGGTGTTAGTCTAAAAGGGAAACCCAAAAACCTTAGGCTCTTATTTAATTTATTTTTAAAGTGAATTAATTTTTTAAAAAATTAAATTGTGAGCAAAAACAGAAAGTTAGGGTGTGGCAAAAACTAGGACTTTTTTTTGTTTTTTTGTGGAAAAATTTCAGCTTTACAAAGTGAAAAAAAATTTCTGAATTTGGTGTTGTTTCAATATAACCTTTTTTGGGGTGAGGTAAAACCCCAACTCTTCAATTTTAAATTAATTTTTTTTTCTTTTATAAAAACCCCAAAAAAACGAATTCATGTAAAAAAATTTCAAGGGACGATCAAATTCAGAAAAAAAAAATTAACATTTTTTATTATCCAATTTATTAATTTTAAAGATTTTTCTTTTTCTTTTTTTTTTTTGTTTCAACAATTCTGTTTCTATTTTTTTTTATAAAAAAAAAAAATTATAACGATACGGAATTTCCCACAGGTGGTTTGGGGATGGGGAAAAATAAGGGGAAACAAAAAAATTACAAACGTTCCATCAATTGTTATTTTATAGATTTATTTTTATTGTAGTTAAATTTTACTCATTTGGGTTTCCCAAAAATACTTTTTTTTTAGTGTTCATGTTTTATTTTTAAGTATTCCCCATGGTCTCGAGTTTTGAAAAAGTGTCGTGCCACTGTCATTTTAGCCGAGGTAAATGTTTTTTTTTATTTTAATATTTTTTCTCCTAGATATTGGGAGTGGCCCCCAACATATATCACAATTATTTTAATCTTGGACTTTAAAACATTTTAATGAACAAGATTAAGAAGACAAAATATTAGAAAAAGAAACTATAATTCACTTATAATTTTAAAAAATTTTTTTTTTTTTCTTTTTCAGTGTCACCTTTACGGGGGGATCGATTTAACCAAAATTTTTCTAAGGACTGATAGGTTGAGGCCCTGATTACACTGGGGGCAATTCGGTTTTGAGGGACAGTAAATAATATATTTCAAGGCCTGATTAAAAGGGTTGATTTATGACTTGAGGGAGCAGTTGAGTTATTTTGGGGCCCAATTTAAACTAGGGTTTAAAATGAAAAAGGCCCCGATTACATGAATTAGTTTTGGGCTTTTTTTACCCCGATTGGGGGTTATGCCAGAAGGGCAGTATTTTACACATAGAAGGGCACATAATCAACTAAAAAAAATAAAATGGAAGGCCCAACAAAAATCGGTCAGTGTAAGGCAGAGGGAGTGGAAGAGGAGTTTGACTAAAAGCCACCCCCCAAACAAGGAAGGGGATGATAGTTTCTGTTACATTTTTGGAATCAATTGTTGTGGCAGATGACAACAGATAGTTCACCAGTTGAGAATGGCACGCTATTGGCGGAAGATTCTAGATAAAAATACAAATATTTCAGCTGTAAGAAAGGAAAAGAAGAAAACCCGGGACAGTGAAGTAATTTACTTGTTTGATATTGCAAGAAATGAGGGGGGACATAAAATTACAAAAAAGGAAGAAAAAGGGGCAGTGCAAAAAAAGGGACATGAAATCACTAAAGGAAGATTAGAGGACATTGCTAAAATAGATCTGGAAAAAATGGTCCACATGAAGCCCCTGAGAGATATTTATTTTAAAGTTTAGACTATCACAGTGATAGTTTTGTTAAATCCAGCCCAAAATTGGCAAAAAAAAGAGGAAAGTGGTCGAGGTGAATTTACGGATTGGAACGGGGGGAAAAGCCAACGACAGCAGTGGAGGAAGTCCCAGGAAAAGTCGTAATAGGGGTCGGGGAAATACACTTTGGACGAAGGGCTCTTATATTTCCCCTTTTAATATTTAGGTGTTTTAAAAGAAATGTTATTCCAATTGTGTAAAAACCCTAGTAATCCCTACAAAAGTCATACATTTTCCCCAATAATGAGTCTTTCACAGTATTGAACAATTTTGATGGGGGAAGGTGACTATGAAGTCATGGCTTAAGGATTCGAATGCAAATTTCATGAAAAAAACAAGGGTTTCTGAATCAGAAGATATCATGCACTTTTGTGTAAAACATGAAATGTTTTTTGTAAGTTGCTCTGGTGTGTTATAAAAGGGCCCCCCACAAGGACAAACTTTGTAGATGTCTTGTCAGTGCGAAGATAACCGGGAAAAAAAAAAGTGTTCTAAAAGGGGGAATGCACATAAAAGCTATTGCCACAAAAAGGATTGTCTATCTTAAAAACCAACCCCAGCAATGAAAAAATGCCTAAATATTTTGATGTTCAGGTGTCCTGTTTAGTATCCCCTTTCATCTTTGTTGACGCGAGCCCAAAGGCTCCTTAGAATACCGTCTCATTTTTAGTCATTATCTTTTTTTCTGGGGGACTATGACCCCCCCCGACTCCCCCGGTTTTGCACGGATCATGTATCATGTGAAATAAAACATTGTTTTATTCGGGCCCAAATTATTATTTTTTTGGGCCTTGTTGTTGGGGTTCCCCCCTAACAGATTCGTTATCTAAAATGTTCTTTTGGGGCGTGGAATATCAAAGTTCAATTGGGTAGAGATATTTTAAAAACCCGATCTGGGAACGGCCGGGGTTTGGTCGTCGCCTTTTAAGGGGTACTTGTTCGAGGGGGGTTTTTCGTTTGTCCCCCTGCAACCTCACCAATTTTTTCATAGGGAAGTACCACACCATAATTTTTAAAACTTTTTTCCCATCATTATGTAATTTCTTTTTGTCTTGAAAATACTGTAATACACATTTTTCCCACTGACATTTTTTTCGCCCCCCTTTGTCCCAACTCTCATCGGGGAATTGGATCCAACTTTGGGGGAACCCCTTGACATGCCTGGGGTTAAACCACCTCCCGTTTCCCTATAGTTGGACGCGTACGCAAGGGGGTCGTATACAATGGTGGCAGCTGATGGTTCCTGGGGATGTGATGGAACTTTGTGGGATTGGACTCGGCAGGGGGGATGGATTTTGGGGGATTGGAGACATAAAGTTTGGAGTGCCAAAAAAGGGGATGGGGGTCAACAATACATCTGGAACGGGGAAAATTTGGTGGCTAGGAATTCAAATGGGGGACCCCAAAACTTGAAATTTATATTTAATTAACAGGAAAGGGGGAATAAGACTTTTGACTTCCAAACAGGACGAGATAAGCAACATTCCCATACTGGGGCCCCGTCAAAAGACCCTCAGCCATTAAAGTAAAAAATTTAGGGATTAAGGGGGGGCTGTAAGAGAAAAATCCCACGAGTCAATAGGGCCACGTCCCCGAACTGTCAGGCCGCCCCGGGGGGTTTTTCCCCTCCTTTACCCCTACCCCAAATTTGCTCAGTGGATGATTTACATTGAACCTTTTGGTGATGAGGTAGGGGCAGAATATCAGACTTCCCTAAAGGTCGATGAAACAGGTGGGTCAGTAGGAAAATGGTCGAATGAAGATAAGATAAGGGTCGCCAAATTTGTTTTTAAAAAGGGGAAGTTAAAAACTTGTGCTACCAACGAAAATAAAAACCCATCCAAGAATGGGAAGAGTTCCAAACCCCCCTTTGGGATGCTTTTAGGGGGATCGACCCAAAAGATTCATCTTTTTTTACCGACTGTCCAATTGACCCAGAAGCACGGCGGACCATTTAGAGATTACGCAACCCATGAGACTTGGGGGGGGGTCCCGTTGAACTGGACCCGAGAACCCGAGGAAAATTAGATCAGGACAAAGGTACTAGAGGATTTTTACTTTCAGTTCCTAAAGGGGATGAAACTTCATACAAAATTTGTGTTATCAAGGCCCCCCCCCCAATTTTTGAAAAAAGCTTTAAATAGGGGCAGAGGTTGGAAGAAAAAAAATGGTCGGGGTGGGAGACCCCCAAACCATGGCTTTGGCCACGAACCCAGCAGTCCTCCCCCCCCAGTTGAAACGAGATAAAAAAGGATGAACGATAAGTGTTTTTTGTAAAAAACAGGCCATTTGCACGTGAAGTAGGCAACCGTGCAAAAAACCGTAGGAACCACCCCCTGAGAAGTTTTTAGATGCAAAAAGACGGTCACGTGCAAACACAGTGCAAAGGCCCCAGTCGTACAATGAAAACCGAGAGGTCACAAAAACACGGAATGCCAGCATGACAATTTGGGCACCCCCCCTTTAAACCGCCCCCCCCCCTTTGTTCCCCAGGCAAGGGAGGGAAAAGTTTTTTCGAAGAAAGCCTTTAGCCTGGTTTGCAGTTGGGTTTGCAAAAAACAAAAAAGTTCTTTTGGGGAAAAAAGCCTTGTAGGATGTTTATTGTTTTCAGGCTCAACCGTGACGTTTTGTTAAGAGGAGTTTGTACGGGGGGTAAAAACTAGTTAGAACCAGCTCAAAAATAACTTTAGATTTTTTACAGTTACTGGAGATGAGTGTGATTGGGGAATGGCATGGATAATTTAAATATTTTAAATTCATCCCCCTTTTATTGTCCCGTGTGTGGTGATAATGCTGCTTTTGAACAGAGGTGCTAATAGGGAGCGATTTTATGGTAAAATTTGGGTTTGTGGTTTTTGGTCGAACTTTTTAGAGTAGGAGATATTGGGGTTTCCCTATGCGGAGGTTTAGGGCCCGGGTTGGGAATGTAATAGGAGAAAGTATAGATTGGGGATCCCAGCTCCCGAGCTCGAAAGGGCGACCCCTCCGGAAACCCGTTGGCCAAAAGAGCCCCTGTTGGGTGTAAATGGGATAAAAACCCCCCCTTTTCCCAAAAAAATGAGAGGGCTGAGTCAACTGGAAAACCGCGACAAAGAGATGCAATTTCGTACTGCAGACGAATTTTGTCCTTCCCCTGCCCCCCAATTTAAAAAGGTCGAGCAAGGGTGTACGCCCCGGGATACACCACCCCAAATTAAAAACGTATTTTTTTTTGCCCCGGAAGGCTATGCTATTAGCCCAAACGATTATTTTTGGTTTTGTAAGATTGGTGACGGGGGCTCATATGGAAGGCCTGCTAAAAACCGGTCGCCCTACCATTCCCAGATGTTGAGATTAGCAGGCTGTATTGATTTAACTCGAGTAAGTGTGTGCCCGGCAGATTGAAAAAGGAGCAATGACAAATTAAGTTGCCCCGGGGGGATTCCCCGGGGAAAAATAGGTCGTTTTAAAAAGTTCCGAGAGTCGCCCCCCCCCGCTGAAGATGAAGATAAATTGGTTGGGCTGAAACTGAAACCCCCCCAAATTAAGGGCCAAAAGAGTGGTTTGGGTAAGGGGGTTTAACGCTGGTTCGGGGGAACCAACAAAAGGAATCATCTGAGGGTAGAGGAGGACAGATAATAGCCTTGATGAAAAAGAGGGAGGGACTTATTTCGATTTTGTAAAAATGCTTGTGGAGATCAAAAACTAGCAAGTTTTTTATCCCTTGATCACCTAGGGCCCAGAGGAACCGCTCGTTGTAGACTCATAGATTCTATCTGATGTTTTCTTAACCAAGGGTCAAGTTAGGTTTCTGATAAGGTGGAGCACTTTTTTTTGGACACGGGTGATGCGCGCCTTTTTACAGCCCCCCTTATCGCGTTCCTCACAGCAAAAGACCCGTACCCCCAGGAAAAAATAAATTTAAAAATTTTTCTGGGACGTGTTTTAAACCCTTTAAAATTTTTCCCCGTGGTCGGTTTTTTAAAATTTTGGTGGCCAAAAAAAGGGCCCGGGGTGCTTTTAAAAAGTATAGGCCTTGTGTTGCTATAGGGCCTTGATTCCGTAACCAAAAGAGACTTTTTCCCCTTCCTAATATTATAAAAACCTTTTCGATATGTTAGGTGGGTCCCATTTTTTTTGTATTTTTATAGCTAGGGGATATTGGAATTACCGTTCCCCTTTAAAGGTTAGGGAAAAAAACACCCTTCTAAACACCCCATCATTTCGTTTAAAGATTGGGCGTTGGGCCGTCAACGCCTAGTACATTTTGCAGGCTCAGACTGTATTGATGGTTTTGTAGGAAAAATTTGTTTCTGTTATTTAGAGGGACGTAATAATATTTTCAAAACCAAGAGTGAGCACTTCAGCTTTTAGAAGGGGTATTAGAAAGGCTAAGGGAAGCCAAACTTTGCTTTGGGCCCCGATAATTTTTTGATTTCTGTTCAAAAGGGGTTTTTAGGATATTTGTCACCCCAGGGGGGATCGAACCTGACGATTCAAGGGTTTGAAGAATAAAGATCCCCCGCCCCAGAAGCAAAGGGAAAATACGTCAGTTCCGGGGATTTAAAATTTTTCCCGGCGTTCATCCCCAAATTTTTTCTAAGCTGGCAAGCATTTATTTTCCTTAACGAAAACGAGGAAAAAATTTTTTTGGAAGGACGGGGAAGAAAACTTTTTGAAACCCTTGAGACAGAGTTTTTTGTTCCAAAACCGGTTCTGAGATCCCCTGACTTTAATGAACCCTTTTTGTCCGTGTGACAGTTAAAGGCCCGCCATAGGGGGCGGTTGTCACAGAAAGTTCAAGAAAGGAACCCCCTTTAATTTTTTTTTCGCGCCAGTTGAAAAAAGCGGAGTAAATTACCCCCCTACTGAACGGGGTGTTTGGCCGATGTTTTTGTTCAAAAAAAACTGAGATGTTACTGTATGTCGAATTTTAAAGATTGTGACCGCCCACCGGTTTAAGGTGGCTCATCTCTGGGACCCTAGTTCACGCTTCGCTCGGTGGGCTTTTTTGTTTTCGGAACACGACTTTGAGATTGGGGGCACTCTCCTGGTGATCTATAGGTAAGCCGATGCGCTTTCCAAATTACCTTTCACTCCTTGGGCCCCCGGGCTTTTGAACCTGCTGGGATCGGACCCACATACGGGAAGAACAGCGCAAGGACCCTAAAACTAACAAATGTCATACGTGTAGCTGAACGGGGAAAATAACGGAGGTGACTTTTACTTAGATCAGAAGGTCTTCTTTACAAAAAAAGGGAAAACCCAAAATGACGAAGGGGGACTCCCTTGTGTCCTGCCTCCAGACTTTTAAAGGGTTTGGTACATATCACGACCCCCCCTTTTTCAGGCCATAGGCGTTGCAAGGACCTATGGTTTTTTGATCTTTTTTCCTTTGGGATTGCATGTACAGGGACAAAAAAAGGGTTTTTGTCAGGTGTGTAATCTTGTAATCTAAAAAAAAAAATCCACAAATTTAAAACCCGGCCCCCTTACAAAGATTTAAAGGCGAAAACTTTCCCCTTTCAGGGGGTCAGCATGGATGTGGTAGGCCCTTAACCCCCAAAAAAACAAAAGGAAAAACCGGGTACTACTTCCCTTTCAGGATCCCTTCAGAAAGTACCCCAAGAAATTTTGTTTACGATCAAAAGGCTGAAACTATAGCTAGGGTTTTTGGGGATGAAATCTTTGCTAGGCACGGAGTTCCCCGAAAATTACTACAAGATGGGGGGAGAATTTCACTCCAATTAATGAAAGAAGTTTTTTCCTTTTGGGGAAAACGTAAATTAAGACCACCCCCTTACCCGGTGAAATGGTTTAGTGGAGAAAAGTCATCAAACTTTTATAGGCATGATGTACATTTTGTTGCTGCTGACCAGAAAGACTGGGAGATTTTGCCCCCTTTGCGTGGCTCGCCTTTAGGAGTCTCCCACAGTGCTACAGGAGAAGGTCCCTTTTTCCTTGTACATGGTTTTCGGGGGACATTGGGTTACCCTTTTGATAATTTTGTGGCCCCTCAAAATTGATTACTCATTGGGTGAGAGTTATGGAACTGAGGTGAGATAGAACAGGCCGCTTTCAAAAAAAGCACAGGAACATTACCCAAGTCCGCTGACCAAAGAGAAGTAAAATTCATAAAGGTCTGGGAATCGGATACAATTGGGAAAAAAGTTTACCTCCGCAACCATTTTGTCCCGAGGGGGTTAAATAAGAAGTTTTGTCGCAAAGGGGACTGGACCATATAGAGTAGTTGAGCAACTTGTCCCTTACATTCAATATTAGGGAGATCTAAAAAAAAAGGACACAGATTGTTCATGCGTAGATAAAAGCCAGCGAGGTCATGGGACGTAGCTCGGAGGGCATATGATGCGCCCCTCGGGCACGAGAGATCCCAGGCCAGGGCAAAAAACCCCTTCAAAATATTGTGACTCGTCCTGACCTTTGGGTCCCCCCGATTTTTCTTTTTCAGGAAAAAACCACCACCCCCCCAAAGTGCGACAAGTAGAAGCCCAAGGAACCCCTTCTATAAAATCCAAGCCGCCAACCCCCCCCCCCGGTTGCTTTGAAAAACCCGAGGCCGTCCAAAAACTTTTTGGTTTTTTGTCTGATAGAGAGATGAGACAAAAACCCCCTGTTAATAAAAAGAAGCTTGAGTTATGGAATAGGCTGAGGATTGGGTTTTATTGCCCAAAAAATGGGCCCCATGTTGCTGCGCTTTTAGTTTACGAACCGTGACCTTGGGACATGGCTGCGAAAAGATTTGTTTTGTGGGGCGTTTCCTGTTTTTTCACTGCAACAACCCAGGAACCAACTTTGGAAAAGGGGGATCGTTTTTTCGCAAGGGTAATGTACTCCCCACAGTTTTTTTGGCTTTTTGGTAATGGACCTAGATATTGGGTACTTGAGAACGCCGTCGCCCTTTTTGCTGGGAAACTTATTAACGGGGAATGTCGATAAGGACCCGTAAAGATCCGGTTTAGATGGGTCCACAGCTTATGGGGAGAGAGTTGGATGTGTTGAAAAAGGGAAACTCAGAAGACCCTGACTTTTGGTTAAAGGACTTGCGGGGAACCCAATCTCTTATAGGTCCCCCGAGGTTTGTTAATGTAGGGGGAAACCATTTTAAGATCTTTTTGGAACGTTAGAAAGAAAGGATCTAAGGAAAATAAAATCGAAAAGCATAGGGGAAGGCAAAATGGGGGAATTTTCATTTTGAAATGACCAAATTCCCCCCCTTTAAGATTTTAGGGGGTTTAAAGCGAAATTCTGGATGATGAAAAGAAACTGACGTCACCAGAAAATGATGGGGCCCAATTAATCAGCTAAAGACCAAACCTAATGAGTTGGTTTTGTTGAATAAAAAGGTGAGCTTTTTTATATTGTTCTCTTTGAAAAAATTTAGGACAGTATTGGTGACTTTTCGTGCGAGGTTAGTTTTTTTTTTCACAAAAGCATTGGATCTTCCCAGTATGGGAAAATTTGTCATCTACTTTATTTTCCCACCGGGGAAATGCTTCAACCCTTTCAAAAATCCAACTAGGTTACCTCTCGATTTATCTTTTTAAAACCCCATTAAAGTTGATGGAATATATCCTTTTATTCTCTTGAGGTTCTTGCTGCCTGGGTGAACGGAAAGCAAAGGTTGTACGGGGAAAATTTTTTAAAAAAACCCCCCTGGCAGGCATTCCAGCTGTTGAGTTTTTAATTTTCCTACGCTGTTGGTCCCAATGGCAGTGCTCTTTATTCCCTCCCCCTTTCCCCCTATTTTGCCATCACGGAAAGACGGTCATGTTCGGGAAATTTTCTGTAGAGGAATTCCTTAGTGTTCTAAAAATTAACCCTATCTGTCCCCAAACAGGCGCGTGAAAAAACCGGGTTTGGGGGAAGTCCTTTTTTTTCCTTATTTAGGAGATAGATTTTTTTGCTCATTTTTGTGAAACCGGTTAAAAGTCATCCCCCCCTTTTTTTGGACAACTCGGGACTGTGGATTATAGCGGGGCCCCACGGTTCATTGGTGCGAAATGTTTTTAATAGGTGAAAAACCGTCCTCCCCGGAAAAAGCCATCTCAATTACCAAAGGAACAGGTATTTTTGAGGTCAGTCTAGCTGTTACGAAAATTGACAAATTTCCATTTTGTTTCCCTCATAGGGGGGGAAAATGAGATCAACATTTTCCCTCCCAAAAATATATTTTCCCCCATAAGATTTTGAGTTCTATTCATTCGTGAATTTGAATCTTTCTGGAACCCAAATGATCCTTGGGTTCGTTCAGGTTTTAAAACCAAACCCAACACGCGGGATGCCCGGTTCAGGGAGTGTCCTGAGTAATTTTGAGGGAGTTTTTTAAAAAATACCGACGAAAGCTGACCTTAAAAAAGGATTTCTATGGGGGGCCCTTACCTAGTTTCCCCACTTTCGGCGGACTCTTTTAATTGGTTTTTTTTGTGTTTATGTACTCAAATTTCCCCCGTGAGAATTCTAGGGTCAGTCACGGGGACCTTTTCAGCAACCACCCCCCCCTTCCCCGGGGGCCTTAAAACCATTGAGAGTCAATGTGACGTTGTAAACCGATGGTTGCCCCGTCCTAATAATTTTGGGGGTTCATTTTCACATTTCATCATTTGTGCCAAATAATTTTGTGAAAATGTAAAACACAGAAGGTCCTGGAATCCTTTGCGGTGTCATCATAAAGGGAAAAAAAGAAGGCCGCCCGAGCTCCCATGATAAATGGGGTAACCCCGGACCCAAAATCGAAAGGGACAGGTTTGACCCCCTCACGTATTGTGGGCCCCGGTAAAATTGTATTGTTCCCACTTTATTACGATTAATTGTAACTAGCCGTCTAGTTTGCACGGAAAATAATGTTTTTCTCCTTTTTGTAAACAGTTCTTTTCTTTTAAATATAAGGGGGGGCTAAACCCGACCACCCCGTTGTTTAATGGATGCCCAAAGCTTTATAATTTCGATGTTTCTTTTGGGCTAAAAGATGTGTATCTTGAGCCCAAAAGAGGGTTTTTTTATTCAGACCCAAGGGGAATTTTAAGAAAAATTTCAGATTTTTGGTAGAAAAAGTGGTGGAAGGATTAAGGGCCCACCCCTAAACCAAAACCCCCAAATTATGCGAAGAAAAAAAAAAGTAAATTAACCCTGTAATAAAAGGGTTGTAACGTAATTAAAGAATGAATATCAACAGTGTATTTATATATATATGAAGTAAACCAAGTTTTTAGCTTTGGTGGAAAAAAGAAGCAGAAATGAAAATTGTTTTATTATCCCTTATTTTTAATAACCAAGTTTTATGATAAAATTTTGATGTAGAGGTTATTGCAAACCCCGTATAAAAATGAGGTTGCATTAGGTAATAAATTTTGTTTTAACCTAGAAAAAATACAAACTTACTGTTTTTTAAACATATATTTAAATAAAGAAAATTTGTTGTTGTTGTTGAAAAAACATCTGCCCGATCCCCTTGAGTCTCAACTTTCAGAAGGAGTTTGTTCTTGCCCAGTCTCTCTGCAAATGTTTGAGTTTGGACGGCTGTGCTGTTTGTTGACAAGGCTTGGGGGCAGCTCATCGGGGCAATGCAAACGTGTGTTGTCAAAAAGGCAGGTGTTTTGTATAAAATTAGAGATGTTAGGATAAAAAAAAATTGTTATATATACATATTAAGTTGTAAACCCCCCCCACCCCCACCCCCCTTTTGGGTGCACTCACTCTGAAACCTGGGCGGGAAATTGAAAACGAAGTTAGTATTGTTTCAATTTTATTTATGAGATAGACCAGCACCTGGATGAGAGTTTCCCGACCAGCCCCACCAGTCTGGGGGGAGCCGAATCTGACCTGTATTGATGGAAGGCGACCCCATAACCCTTTCTGGGTGACCCCATTTCGAAAGAGAGAAGGGCTAACCTGGGAATCGTCAAAGGGACAAAAGTTGTAGGCCCCCTCTATATAAGGGTCGCTGTAAAAAGACGCACGACCAAAATTTCGTCGCCAATTCCCCCAACGGTGTCCCACGGGTTTTACGACCCAATATGTCGGTTTTTGGGGGGTGTGACTGTATAAATGATGTTGGCCTTCCATGAACTTTTGCAGTGAGCTAGGTGGTGCAAAACTTTTGGGTTGTTCCTCCGGGTATTTTTAATCTTATATAATCAAAGGACCCCATCGTATACGAACAAAGATCTTTAATGAATTGTTGTTGTGGGTTTTACCCGGAATAAAAGTCTATTTTTTTTAAAAGACAAAAAGTTACATTGTGAAAAAAAAATTTTTCAATTTATGAAAGAACCCTGAAAATTTTTAAATTTTTATTAGTACTAATAAATAGGTTTGGGGAAAACCCTACCTTTCCCTAGGGAGATTTCTTTAATATTGTATGAATTTTTGATCTTTTCTTTAAAAATTTTCCCGGATAAAAATGTCTGAAAAAAAGTTCTCCCAAATTAATTCAGTCTTTGAGAGCAATTCCTGGGTAGTGGTTGTGAGTGATGGATTGTTTGTGTATGAATTTTTTGAAATTTTGAGCATGTTAATCCCCAAAAAAAATTTCTTGTTTTTTTTACTAGAAACGCAAAAATTTTTTTTGTTTCAAAAAATTTTGCCAAAAAGATATAGCGCATTTTCCCAACAAGACCCAAAAACATAAAAATTATTTTGATTTCTGGATATTACTTGTTCCAGAAAAATTTTAAAGTTGTGAATTTATCATTTATATGTAATATTTTTGGTTGTTTGAACAAAATTCTGAAAATTTTCGGATGAATTAGTTTTAAAACGCATTTATTCGTCCAGTAAAGTTAAAGGGCAGTGCTTAAATTTTTTTTTCATGAACCCCTGATTTAATCATGGGCTTGGTGATATAAAACCCCCCGGGTATAATATGTTGTTCCCTTGTATAAAATCTTTGGGGTGACTAACCTTGTTCTGTAAATGTAAACAGACAAAAATATTTGCATGTGACCTGTTCAAATATTTGATAGATACATTTACATGAGATGCTACTGCTTATACAAAGACCCGTAAAAAAGCGAACTGTGTTTCAAAGGGCCAAAAAAACTGTTTTTATTAAATTAAAAAAAAAAAATTGTTCTTTTATGTTTAAAAAATTAGAAGAATTATTTAATGTATCCCTTTTAATTTTTCCCAATTCTAACCTAGAAGTTTTGGTTATTAATGTTATTTCATGGTTTGTAACATGTGGAAACTGTTTGGTTATCTTAAAAAAAATTTGGTGTTGGGCGCTCAATGTAAATTTCCCTCATGTGTTAACAAATTTTTATTTCCAGTTAACGAATCGCAACTTTTGGAAAAAATTCTATCGAGAAGAAACTTTTTCAAAAAAAAGGGTGCATTGTGACGCAGCCCAAGGACCCCCTTTGAAACCGTTCCCGTTTTTTATTAAATTTATTTTTTTCTGGCTGGGGTATGACTCCCCCGACACAGCGGTTTGCACAGGATCGTAGTCATGTGAAAAAAAACATTTTATTTATTCAGGCCCAAATTTTTATTTTTTTTTGGCCTTGTTGTTGGTTCCCCCCTAACAGGTTCGTTTTCTCAATGTTTTTTGGGGGGGAAATCAAAAACAAAGAGGGAGAGATAATAAAAAACCCGATTAGGAAGGGGCGGTTGGGCGTCGCCTTTTTGAGGGGTACCATTGTTTGAGGTGGCTTTCCGTCCTGTCACCCCGCAAAACCCCACCAGTTTTCATATGTAAGTACCCCCCATACTTTAATACATTGTTACCATCATTATGTAATTTCTTTTTGTCTTGAATATATGTAATACACATTGTTCCATGACATCTTTTGACGGTTGTCCCAAAAACCCTAGGGTGGATCAAAATGTGTGGAACCCATACATGCCTCGTGGATTAAAACCCGCTACCGTCTTCCGTACAGTTGGGCCGACGAAGGGTGTATGAAATTGGACCAGGAAACCCGGGGGACAAGGCGCCCCGAATCAAGATGAACATGCAACAAAATCAAAACCCAAAGGGTCAAGAAAGAGACCCCGGTAAAAAAAACGACAAGGATTTCTTAAACATTAAAGGGGGGCGTAGGGTATTTTGGGGAAGTGTAGACTTTTTTAAGCTAATTTAAATTTTTCTGTTGAAAGTGGTAGATTGTATTTTCATTTTGAAGTTTTGAGATTTGTGTTAAATTTGTATTTTTATTTTGTAAAAATAAATCTACATTTTTCCATATCAAAAATTTTTTAATAACATAGGCGACCGTGACAGGGGTTAGTTGTAAAAAAGATGATATTAACAGTCTGAATGGAAACGTGGTGTATAACGAGAAATTTTTTCAAAAGCAAAAAAAATCAAAAACAATTGTGGAGATGGAAAAAATGGATATATCCGATCCAAGAAATTATTCGTTGCTGGATGAAAAAACAACCTCGTACACGTATGTAGCAGGGATCTTTCCAAAACCCGTGAACGGGGACCGAAAAGTCCCATCAATGAGGTAGAAGAGTGGACGACTACAAACGTAAGTTCCTGTTTTTGCAGCTGCAGTCTCCGATGCTGTTGCTGTTAAAAAAAAGGAAAAATAAAGGGATCCAGTCCTCTGTAGGACTAACCACAATTTAAGGAGTATCCTCTTTCAGTGGGAAATTTCGAGATTGGTTGGGGTTTTGCAACCCTTTCAGTGTTGACGAGGTTTTTGGAGTTATATGATGCAGGGTAAATTGAAAATTTTATTCAAACAACTTTATCCGGTTCCAAAGCCCCTGATTTTGTTAACGTTTCCCGGGCCCCTGGAGAAAAAATATCCCCAAACCATACAGTAATTAAAAACACGCTTTTGGGAAGATTTTTTATTGGTGGTTTACATGATAAATTTTTATCACTAATGAATTCTAGCACTTTCCCCGATGTCTCTTCTTGTTGATAAAAACGAAATCCTTATTGCTTTGGAAATATAAAGGTAACTTCAGAGAAATATTCTGTGTGTTGTTCCCTATGATAAAACAGTTTGATCAGATATTTTCGTGCTTGGAGATGAGTGGTGGGGAAAGGAAAAGGAGCCCGAAGAACGATTTAAAAATTGATAATTCCCGGAGGAAAGAGAACGAGGAGAGGTCAAAATTGATGCAAACTCCACTAAGGTACAAACACTGCTAACCCGGATAATTAAAAAATAGGAAGAAAAATTCTGAAAGTTACAATGAAGATACTTACCTTCCAGCTCCTCTTTTGGGGTGTGTATTTCGTAGCATTATATTTGTGAAAAGTTCTTTAGTGACAGCTGTTTATTTGTAAAGAAATATTTTAGGGATTTGTAATCCCTTTTGAAAGATAAGAAATCATTCTGTGGCCAGCAACTGCTTATTTGGCAGTGTTTTATTTGATGTGAATCATATCATCACACAAGTGATAGTTTTGTGAAGCCAGATCGCGCCTACCCCCTCAAAAAAATAAACCCTCCCCAAATTTGAATTATTAGCACACAAATTTTGAAAGGGTTCAAAAGGTTGCTGGAATCTACTTGTTTGATGGGCTTGAGTTTTTTTTGGGGGATTCTTTACGGCTGCTTGATTTGGGATGATAATTGGGTTTTTTTTGTAAAAAAAAAACGCGTGAATAGATCAGGAACTGACTGATCCCCGTCGTTGGGATGATTCCGGGTTTAAAGAAACCTGTGATTTGCCCTCAGTAGAGTTCTGTTTTCAGTGGTGGATTCCCCAGGTAGGGAACCTGCGGTAACACGAAA
The DNA here is from genome assembly GCA_039000515.1 of Timema cristinae. Taxonomy (NCBI): domain Eukaryota; kingdom Metazoa; phylum Arthropoda; class Insecta; order Phasmatodea; family Timematidae; genus Timema; species Timema cristinae. Next base: position 19,937 of record JBCFYV010000026.1, read on the forward strand.
ACACCAAACAGTTTGGGCCCCAAACAGAAACCTGTTATGATGAAAAGAATCTGAAGAAAAGAAGAAAACCCAGGAAATTTCCCTTACTATTCGAAAATCGTCACCATGTTTTAAACAAGAATTTTTCCCGTTTTGAAGAATAGTTCTCTAATTGCATGGATTTTTTATTTCTGGAAGAATTGCTAGAACGAGAAAGATTTTTCCAGATAATCAAAGCAGTGAGTATGGAAAAGTGAAAAATTTCAAAGTTCATTTAAAGGAAAAATTTTCCCTTTGCCATTGAAAATGACTATCCCCTAAATATATTTGGGGAAAACGTTCACAAATTTTAAAAACAAGAAATTTTTCCTTAAAGAAAAATTTAAAAATGTTCAGATTCCCCCTGATTTCCCGCGCACCCCGTTTATTTTTTCCCTTTTAATAGAAAGGCGTAAAAAAAAAATCACTGCAGGCAACTTCTTCTTAAACCCTAAGGGCAACGTTTTTTTGGGTTATTTGGGGGGAGGAGAAATGTGGGAAAAATTAAAGCATCGTGTAAAATCCCGGGGGCATAAGGAACATGCGGAGGGGGTTCAAGTCCTTTACCCCTCAACCGCTAAGAAAGCATTGTGTTTGAAGAATGGGGTCGACTAGGGGGGTCCCTGTTTTGGAGATGAGTGTAAAGCTGGATTGTAGTTTTTTACCTTTTGCTGTCTACCGCGCGTACATTGGATTTGATTCTTTCCTCCACCCAAGCTTTCCCTTTAAATTTTCCAGCGTTTTTTAGTTCGAAGAGGGTGACCTTTGTTATTTATTTGACAATGACACCAAATTTTTGGGCCCAAAAACGCTTTTCAAAAAACTTGATTGGGAAAAACTTCTAAACATACTCGGTTTTTAAGTTCACTTTGAAATTTCCCCCCCAGTGCTCCATGGTGGGGGGGGCTTTTGGGAAAAAGGTTTAAAAAAGACTAAAAAACAAATTTTAAACGGTTTTAGGCAAATTTACCTAAAATTTCCAAAAAAAGTTACCCTTTTTTTGTAAGAAGCTGCCATTAAACCAGCCACGACAAAACCCGGGAAAGATTGTTTTCGAATTAATCTTTCACCACGGCTTTTTTTCTAAAAAAAAAAAGAAAAAAGGGGGGTTTCCCGAAATTTGATCTTTAAAAAGCTAAAATTGAACAGACGAAAACCTCATCTGCTAAATCTAAGAAATGAAAAGAAGAGAATTTCAGCAATGACTGGGTCTTTTGGATGTAGTAAACAAAACAAGTCCATATTTGTTCAAAATTGGTGATACCTTGTTGGGTCAGACGGGTTTCCAAAAGGATGGGAAATTTCCCCCGGGAAAAAAGGTTTGTTGTTTTTCTAGATTTGAAAAAAAAGGCTTGCAAAATGTGCACTAAAGTTTAAAAAATAGACCCAAGCAAGAATTACCCAAAAGAGGTTCCTGATGATAAATGTGGACACTAAGGCTTTGTTTGCGGAGAAAATGTAACTTCTTAGAAATCCTTTTAGAAATTGTACAGCTCTTAATTACCACACGTTTAGCAGAATATTCAAGTTTCCCCCACGATAACCAATTAGTTTAGAATATCCATCCTCAAACGTGGAATGGATTAAAATAATTTAAAAAATTATACAAACGTATTTTTGAAATATTCGTGATTCTGAAGAAAGAAAATAATGAATCGCCCCCCCTCGTGACAAATGGAAGCGTTTTAAAAATTCAATTAAAAATTTTGGTCATATGTAGTAGCAAATTACATACTCATTTTATGTTAGAACTTTTTTTATTCTAGATCCCTAAATTTTTGTTGCACAATAAACATTTTGTTCTAAAAGAATTTTATTAACCCCATACGAAAAAACCTTTAATGACATTGAGGAACAAATTTTCGTTCTATATCTAAAAAGTTTTTAAAAATTTAAAATTTTTCGGAGCTTTAAATAAAGAGAACGTTTTGAGAAAGAATTTAAAAAATTTATTTTTTTTTTGTGTTAAAATGGCTAGTTTTATATTTAAATTTTTAAATTTTTAAAAAAGATAGGGTTTTTTTGTAATAGTTTTGGGAAAGTTCTACTGGTCATAAGGCAACAACAGGGCTTTTTAAAGCGATGCAAAATAAATGAAAATATCCTTATTCCCCAAAGAGTTTCATTTAAAATTTTTTTATCATACGTATGAAAAATAATTTTAATAGGTAAAAAAATCCGCATTAAATTTCCTAGGAAACCACTTTTTTAATATTGAAATCATCATGTTTCCCGGCAAAAAAATTTTAAACATTGCTTTTTTTTAACGAAAGAATGTATTTAGAAGATAAATTTATAAAAAAATAAAAAAAAATATTAATGTGTACTGTAATAGTTTTCTACGTTTTTTTGGGGCCCCATCAAGTAAAATGTAAAAAGACAAAAAGGGATATAACACCCCAGAACTCTGCCATTATTCAAGATATCCCGATTAAAACACATATTTCTGTAGGAAAACTAACACTGGGTACCTATTTATTTTATTGATATTTTATAAAGAAGTTGAGCATGGTAAACGAAAAGTACTTTCCCGGAATTTTGAATTTTTAAAACTGGTCTCATTACAATATAAGGATTACAATCTTAGAGTGTTTGTTTAATATGAATAGTGAGGTCTTTGTGTGTTCTACCCCCCATTTTTATACTAATTTAAAAACTAATAAAATTTTTAAAAAAATTTTAGTTTTAATTTTAATGGACACTTTATCTTCCAAATCAGTCACGGGTTTTTTTCCGTATGTTTTATGTGATCTTTATTAAAACGAGATGGGTTTTGAATAAGTGATGAAATTTTGGTGCAGTGTAGAAATGGGCCCCCGAAAAGGCCCAAACTTTTTGGGAAAAGTTCGGTTTCGGTATTCAAAACGGGGGGGAAAACCAAAATTCAAAAAGTCCAGATATTAATTGAAAATTTTAGGGGCTTTTGGAAACCCGGTCTCGAAAAAAATTTTTAAATTAATCAACCCCCTTTTTAAATTACGTAAATTTTTACCAACCAATCAAATAAGTTCAAGAAAAAGAAATGACTTTTTTAAAAAACCCCGTAAAAATAATTTTTTCGAAACTACCTCAATTTTTTAGTGATTTACTCTCGTTCGAAAATATTAATAATTTTAAACAACAATTCAAATTTAAACTATCCCTTGGACGAAAAAAAAAAATAAAATTAATATCAATACCAGTCATTTTTTAACTTTTGCCAAATTTTTGAAAAACCAGTCCTAAATTAAGTACAAGTTTACAACGTTTACATTTTTCAGTGAAAGAAAATCTCTTTTCGAGGTTTTGGACTATTCAAAATTCAAGTTATGAGATATAGAAAATTTTGAATGGGGGATTGGAAAAAAGGATGATTTCCCCCAACAGCAAATTTTTAAAAAAAGGAACTAACTTTACGGGGGAAAATCCCCTTTGTTAAAAATTTGGGGTATGGTTTCAAAAAATTAAATTTTTCAAAAAAATCGCGGTTTGAGAATCCAATCAAAAATTGTTTATTTCTAAATTTCCCCTTTCAAAAATTTAAAAATTTAAAATTTTAAATTAAACATTTTTTAATTTGTAAATGAAAATAATACGTCCAAACTTTTTAAATGTTTGATTTAAAAATTAGAGAAAAAGAAAAAATTTTTTTTCCGCATCTTCCTGTAAATAAATGTTCCAAAATTTCAAAAAAAAAAAAAACATCACTTTCTACGCATTGGGTTTTACAGAATATCTATCAATTGTTTGTTTAAAATGTTAAAACACTTTTTAAATAATTTCAAGGTCCATAAAGTAACGAAGCTGTTTAGTCTGAGGATAGAAAGAGTAGCCCCAATCAAGTCGCTGGGAAAAGGATACAATAGCAAACATTGCAGGATGATGCCAGGGATATCTTCCTCTAATTTTAAATTCCCCCAAAACCAAACCCCCCAATCAACGTAGTAAGACTCCCAGTTTGATTTACCATTTGGTTGGGGCCCAAAACCCTTTTTTTCAAAGGGTTAGCCCCCTTTTTTGAAAACCCCCCGATGAATACGTAATATTTGCATTAACAAATTCAACTACTTTGTTTCAAAACTATAAAACAAAGGGATTTTTAGTTTTGCGCTTTCCCCCTTTCATCAAAGTGCCAAAGATATGAATCAATTTTTCGAATTTCATTAGTTCATTATTCTTTGTGATAGTTTGAAAATAATTTTCACCTTATTTTTTTTTTTCCTGAAAAACCCAAAATTTTTGATTTATTATTAAATCTTCTCTACGTTAAAAATTTATTTCCTTTAAAAAATTCAAATTGTTTTGGGTTAAAATATTTTTTTTTAGTAAAAAAAAAAATAACGAGCCCATTTTTTGCAAAATTTAAAAATTAAGTTTCTAATTTTTTCTAATTTTACTGGTGGAAAGTTGGAATTAATTTGGGGACTACTTTTTCAAGGAATTTAATTTTTTTTACAAAACAGAAGTTTAATATTTTTTTTAAATATAGGTGCCCCGCAAATGAGATGATATTTTAGAAAAAAAATAAATAAAAACATCAGTAACAATTTCTATTTCATACCAATTTCGGACTCAATTAACCCTTCTTTGTTTTATTAAAAAAATTTTTTTCGGATTAAATATGTAACAAAGGCAAACCTTTTTAATTTTAACCTTATTAACCACTAGAATTTTTTAAAAAAGATAGGGGGTTTTAAAAAACGTAATTTAAAAAATTTATATGGTATATTATTTTTTAAAAAAACAAAAAATTATTTATAAAAACCCAACAATAAAAATTTTTCTTAAAATCGCCCCAATAATTACGTTCGTTTCCCGGAAATGGAAAAAAACCCCAAAAATTTTTGGGTATTTCTTGACTGGTTTAATAAAATTTTTGTTTAAAAACATAAATTTCAAAATGAGCCAACCCCAAAAATTTTTTCTTTTTTTGGGGTTGAAAATTTCAGTAGGTTAAAAAAAAATGAGAGGGTTGGGGACTGATGTTGGGAAAAAAAAAATTGTCGGGTTTGGGAAAACAAATGGGGGACGTTGTTACTTTAAAGTTTTCACAGCGTTTGGGTTTTAAACATTTGAAAACCCCTGATATAAATTTTCAACAAGGAAATAATTTTAATTAGTTACGCCCGTTTGAAAAAAACTTTAAAAAATTAATTTTTATAAAAAAATAACAATACAGGTTTATTTGGGACCCAAGTTTAAAACCCTTTTTTAACCTTTGTCTCGTGTTGGGAGTCGGAGGGGGAATGGGGTAGCAACGGATAGGAAAAGGCAAAAGCTCACAAAACTTTTTCCGAGTGGGTGGGGCCAAAGGCCCCTTTCAGAGTCAAAATTTTTAAAAACGCGGATTTTTAATTTTTTTAAAAAATTTCCCTTTTCAAAAAAAGGATAAATTTGTAAGGGAAATTTTTTTTGCCTTAAACTACTTTTAACTGTAATAAAAGTCGTTAAAAAGTTTATAAAATTTTTTTCAAGAATGTTTTTTTTTATTAATTACAAATTTAAAAAAGCCCTTACAGAAAATTTAATCCAGGTTCCTGGTATTGTCCCCGGGTTCCCCCGGGGGCCCGAAGCAAGTTGGCCTTAAAATGTTATTTTTTCGTTTGAAGATTTTTTGGTTGGTTTTTTACCCTTTATTCTATTAAAAAAAAAATACTTCCCTATTTAAGATAAAAACTAATTTTGGCCACACAATAACACATATTGAGGTTTAAGTTTTGATATTCAGAACAAAACAATTTTATGGGTTTTGTGAGTTAAATTTTAAAAAATTTCTAGAAAAACCAAAAAATTTTTGGAAATAGGAAAATAATTTTGTCGAGAAAAGCTTTTTTTTACTAGTCATAATTTGGTTCTTGCCTGCTGTCGAAAAAGTAAAATCAGAATATACAAAAACCCTTTTTCCTTTTTTTCTAAAGGGGAAAAATTTTTATTAATTTAATGCAAAAATAACTTTAGGGTAACGAAAAATGGTTTAGGGAAAATAGGTCCCCAAAGTTAATATATTGGGGGTGGAGGAGGGAAATAATGAGAGCTGATATCCTGCCTCATATCTACATTAAATGTAAAAAACTCTCAGGTTTTGGTGGGGGTAAGCAGCGGAATGGGTAACTTGAAGCTTCAAGGGTTTAAAGGAGACGCGTGGAAAAACCATTGGAAAACCTAGACCTATTGGGGGATGAAAGTGGAAGATTGGAAGGATAGTATATAAAGAAATTAAATTGGATAAATAGCTCAAGAAAGGATAAGTGAAATTTTTTTGGGTGGCATGAATTTTAGTTTTTTTAAAGCCAAGATTAAATGGAAGCAAAACTAGTTTAAAATGCATGATTTTTAAATACTTAAACGATTACCTCACTTGGTATATAATTGGTTTAAAAAAAACTGTGTTTTTTTTCGAAACCGAAGGGGGGGGGAAAAACGAATGGGCGCGTCGTGAATTGTGGGGAGCTTTCCCCCCAAACCCTTAAGAAAAATTGTAAAAGTATTGTACTTTTCAAGAAAATTTTAATAAAATTTGGTTATTTGTTTCAAAACACAATTGTTCTGTTTTGTAGAGTAAAAATTTTTCCCTATTTCCCCTTTCCATTTATTTACTAGGTGATGTAATGGGGGTTTTGCTGATGAACTTTCGTTCAGCAAGATTAAAAAAAAGTTTCACAATAAAAAAATTTTTAATCTGAAAAGGCTCCTTTTTTTAATTATGAAATTTTAAAATGGGCCAAATTAAATTTTTTTGAAACCCAAATTTTGGGAAGTAGGCCTAGGTTTTTGTATGCCTGTTGTTTTTTTTATCTCATTTTTAGTAATAACTCTTTATTTAATAAAATATATTTTTTAAATTTTGATTAAAAATTTGTTAAATGCCAAAAACAAAAATTATTTTTTTGGGGTTTTAAAAGACTAAAGTAAAAAAGGGTTGATGGCCTTGTAAGTAAAGCTTTTTCAAAAAAAAGAAAAAGTTTGAAAATTGCCCCATTTCATTTCGGGAAATGGGCAAAAAAAAAGGTTTTTCTTCAAGACGTTTTTGTTTGCAATTCCTTTTAAAAACGGTGTTTATATTAAAGATGTTGAAAAACAATATTGTTTTTTACTTATTTAAAAACCCCCACTTTTTTAAAAACAGTATCAAATTAAAAAATTTTTTTACAATTTTCAAAAAAAAAACCCCCGCTTAAAAAAAAGATAGAAAAAAAATTACCCAAATAAAATCGAACATTATCTTAGAAAATGTTTCAATATTCCAAAAAAAATTTCACAGTTTTTGGGAAAATTTACCCCAAAAATTTGGTTTTTCCGAAAACCCTTTCCCGGATTACCCTTTCCGTTTCCTGACCTTTTCCTTTTGGACAAAGGAAATTTTGGGTGATTTGGGCCATGCCCGCCTTTCCCCCTCCCCCCCCCAAAACCAAAAAAAAGGTTTTAGTTGCCCGAAGGGGGAGCTTAAGTTTTCGCTTTTGGTTTTTAAAATTAAAATTAAAAAAAATTTTCAGCGAGAAAACCCATTTTTTTCAAAGGGTAGAAATTTATCCCCCAACGCTTACTCAATCAACTTTGGAAAAAAGTTTTTCCCCTCGGGGTTTTTCAGTGTTTCCCCCCTTTGGTTTACGCAAAGAATTAAAAAAAATGGGGGGGAGCAGCTAGGCTTTATTATTTATTAAAATTTAAATCGAGTGGTTTTAAAATTAGTTTAAAATCCGTGTTAATAGGGAAAATTAATTTTTTTTAACTCATTATTTAATGTTAGGAAAAGGACCAATATTTATGGCAATTTCAAAAAATTTTTTATTAAATAATGAAAATATTTTATAAACCCGGGGAAAGGGTATGGGCTCACTTATTATAAGATACTTTTGAAACACGTAATATTTGAAACAAGCATATGCCTTTTCCTTATTACTTTTTAATATATATTTTATAATGGTATTGGGTAAAAGCAAGAGATAGGAAAAGGTTGCATTTCGGTATCATAAGAAATTTTTAAATTTTAAAAATTTCTGCCCAACTCATATCATTCGATAGAGTTAATGAATTAATTTAAAACAATTAAAAACTATGTTAGATTTGAATAAAAAAAGAAACCTCAGGGAAATTTCCTTTTTATTTTTCGGTCATTAAGTTGTTGAACTCTCCTGATTTCGGAATGAAAACTCAGATTATTAAAACAAATTTTTCCCGGGTTTTTTTTGTGTGTGTAAACATGGTTTCTTACCTTAAAACGGAAAAAATTTATAATCTCAAAAAATTTTGCTTTGAAATATTTAGTCCAAAAATGGTGATGCTACTGGTGCTTGGAAGGTTGTTATATAATGATGAAATACATACCAAGAGGCATAAAAAAAAATTTTTGGGGTAGCAAATTCCCTTTGATTATGGTTTTCAGGACATGCAGCGTGAATGTGAGAATCTAGAACTGTGTAGGAAAAGTGGCAAATCCCAAAGGGAAGAAATAATTCAGAAGACCAAGACATAGATGAGAGGGAAAATATAGTAATAGGTTAGTAAGGGGGGAAAACAGTTTCTGCAAACTCATTTCATAATGTATTTATATTGGGGGTTTCCCGAGATGACGGGAAGGTATGTTGATGTGAGATGGGGGGGGGGAGGTGGTGGGGTGACTGGATGATGAGGAAAGGGTTTTGGGGGGGTTCCTGAGATGGGGGACATATTTTTTTTGGGGCTGCATACGAGGACACAACTGGTTTTTTTTTTAAACATGGGGCAGTACGGGGGGACATGGAGATGTGATAGGGGGGGGGGGGGGGTGTGTAGCATGGAGGGTTTTTTTTGGTGCAGATACGAGGACACATTAGCATAATGTGGGGGACTGACTGAGAGGGGGACTTATATATTTTTTTGGTGCGGCATACGAGGACACAACTGGTTTTTTCTTAACATGGTGCAGATACGGGGACAGGGATTGAGTGTTTCTCTCTCTCTCTCTCTCTTTCATCGGCGTGATGTAGTAGGGTTTGGGAAGGGTAGCTCGGGATATGACAAGTATATTCTCTCTCTCAAACCCTGATGGTCAGTCCTAGCAAAGATTAGGAATTATGGATATGACAAGTATTATTCACCCCCTAAATAAATAGTACAGTTTTTTTTAAACCTAGTATATTCTTAATATTACATTGATACATATATTCAGTACAAAATTCTCTCTCTCAAAGATTCTTTCATGCATATAGTCTTAGTCTTTCAACATACACATACATATAGTCTTTTCAGCACACGCGTACGACCGGTTCTTTCACCACTTGAAAACTTCGTATTTGCCGTCGCCTAGATAGATCAGCCCGCGCTGCGACGCGTTAAACTGACTTCTGTATCTCGCGCCAAAGAAGTTTTACCCGGAAGACGCACTTTGCCCACATAGTCCAGCGTCACGATGTTTGGCTCGTCCTCCGGTTCGCTGATCTCCTCGTCTCCTTCCAGACGACGAACGTTGTAGGCCCGATACTTTTCGAGTTCAGAGATGCTTTTGACACGGTCGAGTTCCTCACGCTCGATCCGATCCAGCTCGATGCACAAAGCGTCTTCCTCGAGCAGGGGAGCGTCTTCCGCTGAGAATTTGCGGCTCGTCCCCTTCCTTCAGCTTTTAGACGGGACATGATGTTGAACAGTTCTCGACGGACTGACTCGCCTCGTACATTCCGGATTATGGCATCCGAGCCAGTGCACCGAAGAGTCGCAACACTCGCTGTAACCCTTCTCGGCTCTCGCGATGTAGTATTCCAAGCTGCTGTCTGAGATCTTAATTTCACTCATGTCCTCCAGACGATAACCCAAACCGTCTAAACATTTCGAATGAGATGCGTCTCCCTACCTCCCGGTCGCTTTATATGCTCGGGATGGAGGGGGGAACATATCCTCGCCCCTCTATATCCTTCGCATCGATCCACGAATTGTGTGTCGAGTCGAACCCTAACCATTTGACGTACGCTCTATTTCCGGAACGTCTGACTATCTTCTCCATGAGGTAGCGTCGGGATACGAAGTCTTTCTAAGTTCCTTAGCGTAGAAACCGCCCGTGATAGGGTTACTTTCATATCTTCAAATAGGAAGGTCCTGGGATTAGTCTCGACCACCTTGCGTATTTTAAACAGTTCAGTCGACCAGTTTGCGGAATAATCCTTTTCTAAAACGTCCTTATACTTGCTGATAAGGACTATATCGTCCACTTTAAATACGTTCGGCGTGGAATCTGAGCTCTTGAAACGTTTATAGACTGTATGTAAAAGTCTATCGTCCTTGACGTCTATAGGTCTCATCTTTATGGTCGATGTGTACAGTACGGTTGTATTCGTCCAGTAAGGAATCGATCATATCGATCCATAGATACGATCCTTTAGCAGTGAACCTCTCCACATCATGTTCTTGAGAGTACGATTAAATCGTTCAACGACGCTAGCCTTGACGTTGCTGTATGTAGAATAATGATTGATCCTCTTTCTCCTCATGAGTGTTTTGAATTCTGCGTTGTAAAACTCTGACCCGTTATCCGTTTGGAGATGACGTACACGAGGTAAACCTACCTTGTCGAGGAGGAGAGCCATTGCGACGCTGACGTTCTTACCCGTCTTAGTCTTGACGGGTGCGGCCCAAGCCCTCTTGGAATACACGTCGATGACGGTGAGAAGGTACTTGAATACTTATTCGAACCAGAGTAGGGTATCATCTCTACCAGATCGGCCTGAAGGAGCTCGTTCAAGCATCGTACGCTAACATGTCTTCGGGGGAATCGTCGTCTTGCCGGACGATGAAGTTCGCGCGCAATCTCCCACTTGACACCGGACATGATTATGATAAAATATCGAAGAGTTGAATGTCTTTATACGATGATTCCCGCCTCACGTAATTCCTCGATGATAGAAACGATCTCGTTATGGTGAGCGGAATGTCCGGCCTCGGTAGATGCGTGCAAGAGTCGTAATCGATCAACCAATTCGTTAGGATCGTCCCAATAGGTATAATCGACGCCTCTTTCCATCGCCATCTTGTATAAACCTTCACCCTCGAGCTCCTCTTCAAACATAGGTTTGATGATTAGCGAATACTTTGATCCCGCCCGCATCTTGATACGAGCGTAAGGGTCGTTTCTCAACCGATGCGCGTTCGTTTCTTCGAGCATAGACTTGTATACTTTTAGATCATCCTTAGTATAATGCGCAGGTGCTCTCTGTAAGAGTAATTCTTTAGTCCTCGTGTATACGGTACCGTCTTATTGTTGAGAACTATTGTTCCGTCTTTCCCGTCGAATACGATAGGCGTATCTCCGAGCTTGGTAGAGTCGCCTTCATGAGGTACCCCATATGTCTTATCAAAATGCGTGTGAGACGAATAAAGATAAGTATCCAATAGATGGTTACTCTGCGATCTCTCGGGCGGGGCTTCGGGTTCGGGTTCAGCGAGCGCTTTCACCATCTTGTTTAGAGGTTCCGTGATAGGTTTGAACGTTTCATTCGCTACGTGCTCCGACTCGTCCCGAGATCACGTAGTTGCTTATACTTTCGTTTAATAATCTTACTCACTTTTATGATATCCTCTTACCCTAATTTTCAAGACGTGTTGAATCTAGACGGGATCCCTCTCCCTTTCCAAATGAGATATATCGAGCGTTTTGAAAAGCTTAACGGCAGGATTTATGGGTATATGCGGACCTGGAGAGCTTACTTATGCCTATAAGACGAGTGATCCCGACCCAAAAATTTTATATATCGAGAATGTTCAGCGTCATGTAGCTTATTCTTTTGGAATGTACGTTAAATGTAATTTTACGATAGTCTCTCAGAGTACCGTCACTTCACGGGAAAAGATTGTACTGACCAATTTGTTGAGGCGCTCGTAGATACGGCGAAGCGTTGTACTAGAGTACTATAGTACCGTTGTACCAATGAAACCGTTAACTCCTGCTCAAAGAGACGCTCATAATATAGCCTCTAAATTGTCATATATGCGAGAAGCCCTACAAGAATGATGTATTCGGGGTTATGGATCATTGTCACTTGACTGGACTTTATCGTGGGAGTAGTCACGCAGGGTGTAATATTAATTACAAGAACCCGAGTCACCTGAGCGTAGTAATCCCATAACGCGCGTTGCTACGACAATTTTTTCCTTCTCGAATCACTCTTTGAACGTAGAGAAACTTATCCGTTCACGGGGGAGAGCGTTCTCGTCAATCCAGGAAAAGTCAGAGTTATTGGAGAGACAATGGGAAGATTCAAAGTAATCCATGAAATATATTTGGTGTGGGTTTCGAGGGATTACAATTAAAATTATAGATAGTTTCAGTTTTCTATGTACTTCCCTAGAGAAATTGCGTATCTTACCTCGAACGCGAGCAACTTAAAATCACGCGTAAGTGCCATCCCGATGATGAACGCTTTAAATTAGTCACACGAAAAGGAGTGTTCCCCTATGATTATATTGATTAATTCGAGCGGCTGGACGAGACTCAGTTACCGAGCAAAGATAAATTTTAAAACGCGCTCACGGATAGCCATATCTCTCAGGAAGACTATGATCACGCCTGTGAGGTTTGGCGAGTATTCGAATGTAAGAATCTTTGGGACTATTCGAACCTCTACCTGTACACGGACGTAACTTTACTGGCCGACGTCTTTGAGAACTTTCGTGATCTCTGCATGAAGACGTATAGGCTAGATCCCGGATGGTCCCTTACAGCTCCCAGTCTAGTGTACCAGGCTCTCGGGTACGGCTCGAATTAATCGATGATGTGGACACTCATCAATTCATTGAGGGAGCTATCCGCGGAGGGATTATGTTTTGTGGCTAATCGTCACGCTGTAGCGAATAATCGCTTATTATGGACGCGTTTTGATCCTTCCAAGCCGGAGTCCTTACATTGTCTATCTAGACGTGAATAGACTCTATTCATTTAGTATGCTGTCCTCACTTCCCTATGGAGAGTTCAGGTGGCTCGTAGATGAAGAAATTGCTCGATTGGACGTGCTAAAAGTAGAGGACGATGCGGATACGGGCTATATCTTGCAGGTAGATCTTGAATATCCGTGAGATGTGCACGACGCACATTCTGACTTGCCATTCTGTCCTGAGAAAGTGATTCCACCGTAGGGAAACATGAGAAACTGTTAACAACTTTAGCTGATAAGAAGCGGGTACGTCATTCACTACCTTCATCTAAAGCTATGTTTAGCGAACGGGTTGAAACTGACGAGAGTTCACCGTGTTCTCAGTTTCAAGCAAGCGCCATGGATGGCTCCGTATATCAGGTTGAACGCGGAAATGAGGAGTAAAGCGAGCAATCAATTTGAAAACATGTTTTTCAAACTGATGAACAATGCCGTATTCGGCCGCCTCATATCTAACAAGAGGGCTTACCGTACGATAAAGATAGCTACCAAGTGGGATGGGAAATTTGGAGCGGGTAACCTCATAGCCAGCCCTAATTTTAAAAAACCGCTCGATAGTGTCAGAAAAATCTAGTCATCATCGAGATGGAGCCGCAAGAGATTTACTTTGATATGCCTATCTATGCGGGATTCGCCATTTTGGAAATCTCGAAGGTAGTCATGTACGGTCTGCATTACCAGGTTATGATCCCTGCCTTCCCTAAAGGTACGTTAAAACTTCAATACACTGATACAGACTCACTTCTCTACTACATGACTGTTGAGGATGCATACCAGAGACTCGCCCTGTTAGCTAATGACTACCTGGACACCTCCACCTACGGACAAGACAATGTTTACAGGATGCCCGTAGTTAATAAAGGGATGCTCGGGAAACTAAAAGACGAGACTCGAGGTCGGATCATCACTGAGTTTCATTGATTTACGTCCTAAACTCTATTCATTCTCGGTACAAAGGAGATGGAGAGAGCTCAAGGCTAAAGGGGTGAAGAGTAGCGCGTTAAGAACGCTTTCATTAGAGGATTACCGTAATTGTTTGACAGATGAGACGATAGTCATGAGAAAGGCTCGTTCAATAAGAGCTGTAGGATTCAAACTTTAACACACAAAAATTCAATAGGGTCGCTCTATGCTCTATCGACGACAAAAGATATAGAGTACCAGGAACTGTCAATACTCTTCCATGGTCCCATTACTCAATCAGACCGTCAACTCTATAGTGAACAGTGCGTCTTTGTGAAAAAAATCATGTTCTCTACAGTGTAAGTGATTAGAACTAAACCTAAAAAAATTCATGTTCAGTACTCTCATATAGTTTATAAATATTCATGTTCTATACTGTAAGTGATTAAAACAAAAAAATATTCACGTCATGTACTCTATTGTGCTAATGGATAAATATATTCACGTCCTGTACTCTATAGTGTTAATGTATAAATATTCATGTTCTGTAGTGTAAGTGAATAAAACTAAAAAAATATTCTCGTGTTGTACTCTATAGTGTAAGTGATTAGTGTTAATGTATAAACAAAACAACAATTTCAAGAACTATAACTTAAAACAAAAAATATTCACGTCATGTACTCTATTGTGTTAATGTATAAAAAATTCATGTTCTATACTGTAAGTGATTAAAACTAAAAAAATATTCACGTCCTGTACTCTATAGTGTTAATGTATAAATATTCATGTTCTGTAGTGTAAGTGATTAAAACTAAAAAAAATATTCACGTCCTGTACTCTATAGTGTAAGTGATTAGTGTTAATGTATAAACAAAACAACCAATTTCAAGAACTATAACTTGTGGAAAAAAAACCCAACTAATTTAGTATGTATCTATGTGTTTTAAATCTTTATATTCATTAATAAAAAAAAAACAATTTCAAGAACTATGGCCCGTATGCAAGAACGAGTAGGAGTAAAGGCGGAGAAGGAGTAAAGGCGGAGGACAGTTGATTTGCTTGCTAGGACGAGCGCGCGTGCGCGCTCTTGAGTAATTCTCAAGCGCGCGGGCGCGTGCTTGAGTAATTCCAAAGGTTGGTCCCGACCAGCCTTCTGCTTTACTCCTATCCCTTATACATAGGTTTACTCCTATCCCTTATACACAGGGCTACCCCAGCGCGGCGCGCATGAGCAATAGAGATGTCAAACATCTGTTATTTTGTTTTGTGTTGTCAAGAAAATATGGCGCTACATGACTACCGGCTTGTCGCGTATTTAGATGTTATCGACGACTATTTTGAAGAGGAGGATAATCAAGTTGCTGTGATTCAGCGGAGGCATGTTAGGGATTTCCAGGATCCTTTTCAGGCTTATTTGACGAACAATTTCGTCGTAGATTTCGATTTTCGAAGGATAGTTGTTCGGCAGAATATCTTGCCTATGTTGGAAATGGACATTCCCGAAACACAACGAGGGCTTCCACTGCTTCCTCTACAGCAACTGTTGATTGCCCTACGGTTTTACGCCACGGGAAGCTTTCAGGTAATTCTAAATTGTAATCAGTATTATCTAAAAGGTTATATTTATTATTACTAAACTTACAATAAAAAATGGTTCATATCTGTGTTTTTTTCTAGAGGGAACCATTAATTTAAATTGTTGCATTGAATACAATAATAAGTTTTTATTGGTTTTTGTAAGGTATTATTAACGATAAATTTAGTAAGTTTATTTTATATAATAATGTTACTGATAACATATTCCTTCCATTGTTTTTGTATTATGTTATTGAAGCCAGTAAGTTTAGGCTAATTGATTGTTTTGTGACTGATACAATAGCTGTTGGGATTTTAGGATGTTGGGTGAAGTTTAATATTTATTTATGTATAGAGAAAGAAAGCTGACCATTGTTTTACTACTGGTGGTTTTCTTAAAAATACAAAAAATATTCATTGTAGGCCAAATAAACTTGCCTTTAAAAAAATCATGGGTAGGTATAGTATGTATTATTCATCCTATTTTACGCCATTTATTTCCTAAAAAACCAAAAATATTTATATCAGCTGTACATTATTCCAAGCATTAAGCCACGTAGAATCAATTTTTTAAAAATCCAAAAATCACTTTTTACTTAAATAAGAAAAATTTCCACTCACCTAAGCGATGGGTATCTCTCGGTTGTTCTAAAATAAATTTGGACACATTACACTAAAAAACACCAAACATAATTTACACTGTCTTAAAAAGTTGTAAAAAAATGTTTATAACGACCACAGTTTGCTTTACGTCATAGTAAATTTAACCTCAAGCATTTTTGACTCAACTTGATGTAAGTGATCACAAGTTGCCATAATGACAAACTTATATATGAAGTAAATTGTGAAGTCTTTGAAATACAATTAGTTTAAATATTAATTATTATGACACTTATCCAACCCATTTAACCTAACCTTTCTTGTGTTAAAAAATTAAATTTATTTTAATAGATAAAATAAACTACCCATTGTAATAATTAAACATGGACAGTACACATACCTTACGCAGAATCAAAGAAAAGTCATGGGGCCAGAACTTATTCCTATCATTTTATAAAATAGTAGGCCTAACTTTGTTCTTCTATTTTTAGATTGTTAGTGGGGACCTGTACCATGTTGACCAGTCAACGGTATCGCGTGTCGTCAAATAAATATCAATTCGATTTGCCGAAAACGTGCGACATGTGGTGAAGTTTCCCACTACAGAAGCTGAGCTGGAAGCTGTAAGAGTGCAGTTCTATAACAAGGCCAATTTTCTGGGGTTTTAGGCTGCATCGACTGCACTCACATTCCTGTCCAGAACCCTGGGGGTCCGAAAAGGAGAACTATTTAGGTAACCCTTATCCCAAACCTTTATTGATATAATTTTTTTTTAATATACTTTCCTGAAAATATCGTAAAATATACTGTATTTAATTGAATATATCAACTCATTAAAAATTAATTCAATATTTTTACTCACAAGGAAATAACAAATCCATTGATACTTTAATTATATATTTTGTAATAATATAATTTTTACAACGTTACTACACCTCTATAAACCTTAAGTCCAAATATAAACACACAATACCAACATGTTTAATTAATTATCCTTCACAATATTACATAATCTTATACAATATTAGTCAAATAATTTAATGTTTTAATATTGATAAAGTGTCTAATTTATTTGCAAATGGAACAGCAGAAAGGTCAGATAAAGTCAGCCGAGTAAATACCCTAATGGAGGTTAAGCTAGACTAGAAAAGCACCTTGATAATGTATTTATACATATTTTAGCTCTAAAATAAAATATAGTTCAAAATATCAGTTTTATTTTAAATAGCACACTTAGATGATTAAAAGTGAACATACAAAACAAACCAATACTAAAGTCTATTACTTATATGTTTGTTTTTACAAATTTCTGGTACAATATAAAGTAAAATGTGTCATGGCTTCCTATTTTAAACCATTCTGCATTTAAGTTTATACTGTGATTTGAGGTTAGGCCAACCGCTTTAAAGGAGCAATTGTTTTAAGTTATGCTTAACATACTAGAATATTAAATAGGACTAATATAAAGAAAGTGTAAGAGTTGACTTAATAAATACTATTATTTATTTTAGAATAGTTAATCTTATAGGCTTTTGTGATATAAACATATATAAAAACAGAATTTTTTCTTGAATCATTTTGGCAGGGATAGGAACTTTGGGATTCTAGAGATTTAATAAAACTTTTTTTACTATACAATTTCTTAAAAAAAAGTGTTCTGCTATTTATATGTTTCAGAAATCGCAAGGGATATATGTCCCTCAATGTCCAAGCTGTTGTCGGTCCCAACAGGGAAATATACGACATGGTCTCTCGTTGGCCAGGATCCACCCATGACAGTCGTATATTCGACAACAGCAACGTCAAGGCAAGGTTTGAGAATGGGCATTTACAAGGCAAACTGTTGGGTGACAATGGATACCCACAGTTGCCCTATTTGTTCACTCCCATTCTTGACCAGCGGGTTCACACTCCAGGACATAGACGGTGAGATTCACAAAACATACCAAATCAAATAACGTTCAGCAATAAAAAGTATTTTAACAAATCTCTATTAAAGGCTCATATAAACTTGCACAAAGGTAAGGGGGGCTTATGATTTATTAGAGGGGTCTTAGGAGTTAATTAACTGTAGTTTCTTAACCCACTTTGGTGGCTGCATGGTCTAAGGCCTCAATTTCACAATAGACTGGCTGACGATGACGAGAAGATCGGGGTTCGATCCCGCTCGAGTACTCTCGGGCTGGCTTTTCCTAAATGGTTTTGCACACAAATGTGGGTACACTTTCTATAAATAGTATCGTAAAATAGCACATCGGCATCTAACTCAATAGGTTATAAGACGCTATGATAAGACCTCTTGTTACCAGATTTCCTTGAAATAGGCCTACAGTATAAATTTACACCTCCTGACAGTAGCAGTGACTTAAATAATAAAAGGGTTGCTCACATATTTAGTCTAATTTCTCATTACTCTCATATATATTTACAATCTGAATGTCGAATTAGAATTTACCTAACTCTATTTTTGAGGGCTTGGCATGATCTTGTCTCTTTATCACAAAGTAATGTATCGAGTTTATCCCTGGGTGAAGGAGCCATATTTTATGCTTGGCAATATCCCTAAACATTCTTGCACATCTCTGCAGTAACTTATTAAAGTAAAATATTTTATATCCTTGACCTTTCAATTTAAGTTATAGAACCTGCAATCTTAAGAGTTGAAATTTATACAGGTACAACATAGCGCACAGAGGAACAAGAATGACATTGGAACCGTTTTTTGGGGTTTGGAAACGAAGATTTCCATGCCTTCAGCGGAAGCTCTGCACACACATTCGGACCAGCAGGGCCATCGTCTGTGCATGTGCTGTACTGTACAATGTTGGACTCAGGCACAATGATAACAATGTCCCTGATATTGAACTCGAGGTATTTTTTTCCTTTTCTTACTGTGTTAGCCATTGGGGGGTTGTCTATAAATTAGAAAAAACTATTAAAGAAGGTAGACACCACTCTAAATAATCAAACAAGTCTTAAAATTTGAAATTTCAAAGTTGATTTTTGTGAAATGGAAGGCAGATGGGGGATTAGGGGGGATTTAAAAACTAATGAAAACAACTTACAAAAAAGAGGGGGTGTAAAAACTTAATTTGGTAGAAAGGTTTTGGAACTACGCTACATAACCGTGTGATAATTTCAAATTTTAAACTGGGACTCTAGCTAAATATTTTAATTTTCTTGGTAAAAGTTTTTGAAATGGGGGAGAAAGGGGTTTTGAAATTTGTTAAAGTTATATAAAAAACAACTTCTCATTTTGGTTTTCACGTTTTGTCATATAGTTTAAACCACTTGAGGATTAATAAATAAAAATAATTCAAGATATGTTGTGTATTCCTTTAGTTGTATATTCTTAAAAAAAAAAAAACTACTTAAAGATTCCCCGTGCATTGAGTGGGCACACCAGCTAGCTTTGAATAATACATTTATTGCCTCAAATCAATTGTCAGGATCATTTTTGTACTCAATAAACATAAATGTAATGTTTTAATTTGGAAAAAAAAAAAGGACTAGTCTATTGATGTTTGTTACAATGATAAATTGCTCTTTTATTGAATGGATGTGAATATATTAGTTATATTCATCAATCTTTTGTGCCAGAGATATGTTGATGTGCCTGTGAGAAATCTTCATGGAGAGTTTCTCCGAGGCCGAGCTATAAGGGATAACTTCATACGCCAGTTCTTTGATTAAGGTAAATAATTAACTGCATTTACATGATTCATTCCACAATAAAATTTATTTGTTTGCTAGTTTATATTATGTGTACTAATGTAATTTATATTTAATTTGATCATTGACTTCATTGCCTAGTGTCAACACTAGATCAGCTGGCAATGTATTTGCTTTACCGCATGGACTTACACCACCTGGAGGTCTTTGCTTCACCGCATGGACTTACACCACCTGGAGGTCTTTGCTTCACCGCATGGACTTACACCACCTGGAGGTCTTTGCTTCACCGCATGGACTTACACCACCTGGAGGTCTTTGCTTCATCGCATGGACTTACACCACCTGGAGGTCTTTGCTTCATCGCATGGACTTACACCACCTGGAGGTCTTTGCTTCATCGCATGGACTTACACCACCTGGAGGTCTTTGCTTCATCGCATGGACTTACACCACCTGGAGGTCTTTGCTTCACCGCATGGACTTACACCACCTGGAGGTCTTTGCTTCACCGCATGGACTTACACCACCTGGAGGTCTTTGCTTCACCGCATGGACTTACACCACCTGGAGGTCATTGCTTCACCGCATGGACTTACACCACCTGGAGGTCTTTGCTTCACCACATTTACACCACCTGAGGGTCTTTGCTTCACCGCATGGACTTACAGCACCTGGAGGTCTTTGCTTCATCGCATGGACTTACACCACCTGGAGGTCTTTGCTTCATCGCATGGACTTACACCACCTGGAGGTCTTTGCTTCATCTCATGGACTTACACCACCTGGAGGTCTTTGCTTCACCGCATGGACTTACACCACCTGGAGGTCTTTGCTTCACCGCATGGACTTACACCACCTGGAGGTCTTTGCTTCACCGCATGGACTTACACCACCTGGAGGTCTTTGCTTCATCGCATGGACTTACACCACCTGGAGGTCTTTGCTTCACCGCATGGACTTACACCACCTGGAGGTCTTTGCTTCACCTCATGGACTTACACCACCTGGAGGTCTTTGCTTCACCGCATGGACTTACACCACCTGGAGGTATTTGCTTCACCGCATGGACTTACACCACCTGGAGGTATTTGCTTCACCGCATGGACTTACACCACCTGGAGGTCTTTGCTTCACCGCATGGACTTACACCACCTGGAGGTCTTTGCTTCACCGCATGGACTTACACCACCTGGAGGTCTTTGCTTCACCTCATGGACTTACACCACCTGGGGGTCTTTGCTTCACCACATGGACTCACACCCCCTGAGAGACCTGACTTAACCACCTATGCACTCTTGGACTAACATCAGTTGGAAACTTGTTAGAATCATTACAGGGGGTAAACCAAAACATCGGTAATGTGACCATAGCTGGTTCCAAGTCCAGTTTAGAAACACAGAGGAACGATGTCTTTGTTCTTGTATCAAAACATATACAAAATGTGGACAGTTTTCATCTATTACACTTCCTATCGATCATCTTGGACCTACAGGCCTTTACTGAAGTGGAGCTTGATGGGAACCAGCAGTTTCCCCGCTAATTTTATGGCAGGTATTTTTATTTCAATGAATGTTCCAAAGAAGACCTACACGTTAGCTCAGTCGGTAGCACGTCTTCCCACTAAGCTAAGGATCCTGGGTTTAATTCCCGGCATGGCCGAACATATATCGTTGATGAAAATATGGTTAACCCTTTCACATTGAAAAGATAACGGCCAGGAAACTGAATATTGTTTCTGTCCTAGGCTTAAGTTTATAAGGCATATGAGGCTATGAAAGGCTTAGCAAGCCGGCAGTGGAAAAATATTTTGCTTGAATAAAAAAACTGACCCAGACCATAGGCTGGAAATAATTATAATGGATGGATGGATGTTCCAATGTAGGAGAGGAAACTAATATTTTATTTCTACCCCGAGTAGATTTTTAATCCCTTTATGCTAAGGTGGGTATATTGTTTGGTAAATTCAACTTCAAATTCTTAAATTTTGAATTTATTAATAAAAAATCTACAAACACCAATATTTGTATCCAAGTACACAATAAGTTGTACTGTGTTTATCGCCCAATTTTGGTGTAAAACTTGTGTGCTATAAGAATACACAATCCTGTCAGTTTCTTAGTAATTTTTTTTTAGTCACTTTGTCATACTACCTGGTCAGGTTATATGCATACATACTGAAACACTAACGGGTCTGGGATGAGGAAGCGTGAGTTAAAAAGTGTACCCACATTTTCAAGGAGAAAGTGAAAAGCAATTTAACAAATACCACCCTCGGTATACTCAACTAGGATTCAAACCACAATCTCCCAGTCTTGTTTATTGTGAGTGACACCTTAGACCATATGGCCACCAAAGTGACTTATTTTAGTTTTTTTACTTGCACAATATTGTAATTTACTATGTAAAATCAGTATAAGCTACTTAGCTCCATTAGTTCTAAAGAAATATATAAAGGTTGGTTATCTATCAAAACATTTAAATATAGTAAATAAAAGGTAATAGGTCAACATTAAATTTAATGATTTTTTATATGTAAAACAATAGATAAAGAGGCTTGTCGGCTTGTGATTTACTGTTCATACAAGGATAGACTGAGTAAAAATAGCATACAACTTTGGTTTGAACAGTGAATGAACCCATGACACAACACAAATTTACACACCTCAAGTAGACAGCGGAAAACACCTTAAGAGCCCATTAAAACTGACTTGAATCAGTGAACACGATTAACAAGTCTAGTCACATAGTTGGAGTTGAGGATGGTCAAGACATTTTTTTAAATTGTAATATTGTTTCGATTTTTAAATAAAATATAGTTTTCTAACAATACATTTTTTAGCTATATCAACATTTATTATATTTACATAATTTAAAACTGAGTTTTAAGAAATTTGAATCCAGCCACACACCTTATTTACAATTAGATCAACTACTTCTGTTACAAATTTTCTATGTGAGAACAAATGATTTATTTTTTATTGTATTGGTAATGGATAAAAATTTTATAATAAAGGCAATTGGTATAAATAAAGATCTATAAAATAATATTCATTTGATTGTTTGAGTTTGAAAACACATGTAACATTGATTTTATTTCTATCATATTTGATGTTTTTCTACTAAATTGATTATTTTGTTTTTGTTTATTGTGATTTCTTAGTAGAAAAAAAGTTATTTTACTATAGTGGGAGAAAATAGTATGTTCAATCAAAGGCATGATTCAAATTAAATATATTCCTAGACAAAAATGTCAAAAGTAATCATTAATCAACAATGATTCCTAACCTTAGTCTAACTATGCAGAAGCAACCTAATGTTCATTTATCAGAGCACACTCCAAATTCAACACTTTCTAGTTCATCAAAGAGAAAGTTGATTCACTTAAATGCAGATGTAAAAGATAATATTAGTGTTAAAAATAAATGATAAAATATAATTGATGTGAATGTTTTTTTCAACACTTTTAAATACCATAGTCAAATTTAAAGGTATTTTTCTAAGTTCTATTTTTAGCTTTTGGTACAGTTTCATATATAACTATATAAGATAGAGAACAAATATTTTGCTCTTGTGTCGTCGGCTAGAAGTGATAGGAACTGCATGTACCAGTAAGCAGTTCTCAACATTTGAAGGAAAACCATGTCTTTTGTAGCTCCTGCAGAGTCATTTATATTCTTGCATTTCAAAACTCAGAGAGAACCTGAGAGCATTGGGGAGGGAGGGTTAATAAATGATTTCTTCAATTTCCAATCATAATTGGTGCTATTTGGGCGATCCTAACAGTGGTCGCTGAAAGCCCGCTCACTGTGATGTGTGTCACGGCGAGTTGTGTCATCTGATGAGTCGCATGATGAGAAAGTCACAAGGTGTATGCAGTGTCTAATTGACAACCCATATTCATTTCTTGTCACCCTGGCAGCTGTCACCAGTGTTGGTGATGTCAGCCCCTGCCGTCGTGAAAATATGATGTGGAGAGTCAGAATTACAGAGAACTTATGAAAGATATTTGAAATGGTGAAGACAGTATGAGAAATCCCTGAAGGTGGTAGGGCTATTAGGGTGGTTGTTAGGTATATAAGTGCACTTTTGCTTGTAACACGTACCAAATAATGGCGAAAATAATTTAGTGAGAAAGAAATATTATATCTATTGGAATTGTAGAAACAAAAAAAAAACATATATGGGACCTAAATGGGAAAATGTGAAGAAAAGTCTGAAGGAGAGCACGGCGAAGAAACACTTGAGGTTGCTGCCCTTTCTGGCTCCAGCAGTCTTTGGAGCTGTGCGCGGTGTTTTGCTTTTGCCACCTGGAGTGCTAAGCTTCGCAACTCGGCCTGGTGTTGAGCCTCTTCTTCTGCCTGCCTAGCCTTGGCTTCCAAAAGCCAAGTCTCTAACGCCAGCCTGACACGCTGTCGCTCAACCTCCAGATGGTGCAGCTCCTCGGCCCTCTGCTGGCGCCTTATGGCCTCCTGGTGGTTCAACTTGGCCTCTGCCAAGCGCTCACGGTGTAGCTCCTTCTCGTGTTCGAGCCAAACCTTCTCTCGTTCCTCATGCGCTCGGAGAGTCCTTTTCAGCAGTCCTGGGCGGGTTAATGTTGGGGAAGGAGAGAGGAGTGGTGGTGGTAAGGAAAGTGATAGAGAGTGAGATAGAGAGGGTGGCGGAGATAGGGGTGGTGGCGAGGGGGATAGGGAGGAAGAGGGGAATGGTGGTGGGGGTGGTGTCAAGGAAGGTGGTGGTGGGGGGAAAGAGGGGGATGGTGGTGACAAAGATGATTTGAAAAGGCTGACCGAGACTTGAGGATCTGGTGTGAGTAATGGCTGAGGCTGGCTGGCACTGCTTGTAGTTGGGGAATCTGCAAAATAAAGGCTAGTATAAACATAGCAAGCATAACTAGTCTCAGTTTGAATGGGAAGGTAATTTTATTAAATTTTAAGTGTTACTAAAACAGCTTTCATAAGTCAGGTGTCAAGTCATGTGATCTTCAGCTGCTACTTTCGATAATATCAAAGAATAACACTAATGGAGTAGCAACATCTTTACCATTGTATACTGCACAGATAAATGTTTTTATTGCATGTTTTCTGCAAGTCTAAATTAGGGTCTCATTGCACATAGTTAGCAAATTGCTTTTAATTATAACCACTTTAATTACATTTTCGAACAAGCTTTTTTTTAAAAAAACATTCAAAACGTTGCAGGTTAACAGATGCAAGTTTGATTGATATTGAACATTAGAATTTATGAACACATACTTCTTAAACTTAACACTCACAATGAGGAGGATACACATGTTCTGTAACTAAAAAATGATTCAAAGGACAGGCATAACTTATCGACAAGTGTGCATTATATGCTCTTAAAGACTTCATCCACAAATACTAGACACGTTCATTCAGATTAAAGTCAATAAAGTTGTTTTTCAAAAGTTAGAATATTTTTTAACAATTAAGTTATACAACTAATTTTGAAAATAATTATTAATTTTCTGTAAACCACCATGCAACTTAAGCCTATTTTGTAAATGGATGTTAATATGTTGTTTATTAAAAAGTAAATAGTAGGCCTACCTACCCTTCTCAAACCTTATTTTGTTTATAAATATAAATAAACTCATACAATCTGTTTATATGTATGCTCTCTCTAAATATGAACCTTTAAGTCTTAATATTTCGCATAGCCTACCTGTTGTATTTAGATACTCCAAAATGGTAGTGCTAGTAACAGTTGAGCCTGTAGACCGCAGAGCAGCAGTTACGTCTGAGATGGAGATTCGTTGACGCTTGGCAGCTGCATCCTCCATTGCAACTGCATCTCCATCCCATTCGTAACCAAGATGGTAGTTAATATGGGGGCTACCACCTCGACCTCGGGACATGATGGCTTCTGGGGTTTGTAGGGCCCTCCTCCGGTGCTCATCAGTTCCCGTGTTTCTTCGCCTAGTTCTCTCTTCCTTCTTGCCTTAACAATTGTCCCAATGTTTTCGCAGCTGAGCGAGAGAGCGCTAAAATGATTCACAAAATAATATAAACAAAGTTACAACTAAAGTCTAATGTATCAATCTGTATTCATCTGTGTTAGAATACTAGTTTTCAATTTATGAGAATGACTTTGTTAGCTTATTTAGGATTATTTTAGTAATGATATGGGTTACTTCTTTGTAACTAGGCCTATTACAAAAATAGTAGG
The DNA here is from genome assembly GCA_039000515.1 of Timema cristinae. Classification (NCBI taxonomy): domain Eukaryota; kingdom Metazoa; phylum Arthropoda; class Insecta; order Phasmatodea; family Timematidae; genus Timema; species Timema cristinae. The sequence continues at coordinate 45,769 of JBCFYV010000026.1, forward strand.
GCCTATTGAAGGTTAAGATATTACTGGTATTAAGTACTAGCAGGCCTAGTAAAACCTACCTGTACCAAACACTCTTAAGTTAAAAGTGAAAAGTAGGTTTGTTCAATAGTAATATATAAATTCCACTAGTTCTTAGAATTGCAAAACTCTTTTTTTCAACTTAGGTTATGCAAAAATATACGCTAAAGAAAGTTAGTAAAACATATAAAAGCTACTCCATTAATAGTATAGAAATAATTTTTGGTTAAATTGAGAGTGATGTTATAACGTTTGAGGGCAGTTATTGCAGTTTTGAGGTTTGATAGAAAATGTGCTCAAACTAACGCATTGAAATTTGTGTCTACCATGAATAAGAAATATTTTAAATAATTTGATTTTACTTGTGTTTATTTCTAAAGATGATCCAATTACTAAAATAATATAAGTCATTAAATAAAGGATCCAAGCTAGAATAGTGTACGATCAAAATGAACTTACCTTTTGGAAATTACCGGAAGAGTTAAAAATCCTACAAATTTCCTCCCACGCTTTCTTCTTGGCTGCGATTGTCCCAACATCTGTTTTTCTTGATTCTACAATTGGAAACCTCCTGATTAGTTCCAATGCATACAATTTTTCTTTATCACTAAATGCCAAACCTTTGCCTGCTGCCGCCGCCATTTCAATAAATGCGCGGTCATATTTAAGCAGGTTTGCAAACCTTACAAGCAAAATCGACACTTTAGAAGGCAGTGGATCTAGTGAATTTTATTTCCCCTGGAGATGTGGTACTTCTGTGTAATATTTCATCACGTGACCTTGAGTAATACAAGCCAGACGTTCTAGCAGGACACGGATTCCTTCCTCAAGAGTAGCTGACTCCGCCTTTACTCCGCCTTTACTCCTACTCCAACATCGTTCTTGCATACCGGCTTATAACTTGTATCTATGTGTTTTAAATATTTATATTCATTAAATAAAAACAACAATTTCAAGAACTATAACTTGTGAAAAAAACGGCTAATTTAGTATGTACCTATGTGTTTTAAATCTTTATATTCATTAAATAGAATTAATTATAGATGATGTTTTTTCTTTATTTATTTCCTTCCCTTCATCCGCCTCCTCTTCCCCTCATTGATTAAATAATACAATGAAAGTTATAATCAATAATTCTTTATTTTTTTAAAAATCTATTACAAGATTCATACGTTTAAAGCTAATTATATTAAACATTTATTTCTAATTTTCATTAAAAGTTAATTACATTAAACATTTACTTTTTAAAAAAAGTTAATTACATTAATCATTTATTTTCAATCATTAAAAGTTAAAATAATTAGAACCCTATTACAAGATTCATACATTAAACATTTTTTTTCAATCATTAAAAGTTATAATCATTAAAAGTTAATTACAAGATTCATACATTAAACATTTATTTTTTCCTTTTTTTCAATCATCATTATTTCTTTTACAAGATTCATAATTATGCATGGGGTTTTTTTCATTATTTCTTTCCTTCCCTTCATCCGCCTCCTCTTCCCCTCATTGATTAAATAATACGATGAAAGTTATAATCAATAATTCTTTATTTTTTTTTTAAATCTATTACAAGATTCATACGTTTAAAGCTAGTTATATTAAACATTTATTTCTAATTTTCATTAAAAGTTAATTACATTAAACATTTATTTAAAAAAAAGTTAATTACATAAAACATTTATTTTCGATCATTAAAAGTTAATTAAACATTAATTTTTTTCCAATCATTAAAAGTTAAAATCATTAGAACCCTATTACAAGTTTCATACGTTTAAAAGTTAATTACATTAAACATTTATGTTTTTCTAATCTTCGTTAATTCTTTTACAAGATTAATACATTTAAAGTTAATTATATTAAACATTTATTTTTCAATCATCATTTAGAACTCTATTACAAGATTCATACTTTAAAAGTTAATTACATTAAACATTTTTTTTTTCCCTCAATCATTAAAAGTTAATTACATTAATTCTTTTACAAGATTCATAATTATGGATGGTGTTTTTTCATTATTTCTTTCCTTCCCTTCATCCGCCTCCACTCCCTCCCCCTTTCTGATTAAATGATACAATGAAAGTTATATTCAATAATTCTTAATTTAAAAAAAAATCTATATTAAACATTTATTCCTAAATTTCATTAAAAGTTAATTACGTTAAACATTTATTTTTTAAAAGTTAATTACATAAAACATTAATTTTCAATCATTAAAAGTTAAAATCATTAGATCCCTATTACAAGATTTATACATTAAACATTTTTTTTTTCAATCATTAAAAGTTATAATCATTAAATGTTAATTACAAGATTCATACATTAAACATTTATTTTTTTCCAATCATTAAAAGTTAAAATCATTAGAGCCCTATTACAAGATTCATACGTTTAATCCAATCATCATTAATTCTTGTGATAATCGAGGACTTACGCTTCCTCTGACTCCTCTCGAGGCTTCTTCTTTGCAGGCTCCATCTTCTTTCCGAGCTTACGTTTAGAAGCGTCTGTAGTTTTCTTCTTCCGTCTGGTCATGTCAACCTCGTCTTGACCACAGACGCATGATAACTTATTGAAATCTATGTACTCTTTATACTCGTTTATCAGGGCTATCATATGAAGCAATGCTGGAATAACCGAACTCGTATCGTTCCGGATCGCACTCTTGGTTAGATCGCAAAAGTTTTGACCGATCAGACTTAAAATTCTTAAACCATTCGCAGAACACTCAGACATTTTAGCAGGGTTTGTCTAGTCTGTTCTTGACACTATCGTCACCGATAACACTCTGTAGCCGAGACATCCTCTCAGTTCCTTTAATAGTCGAGAACAATTTGGTCTTCCCTCTTTATGATGTCATCTTGCTTACATCACTGCTTGAAGGGTTATAGCGGACCACTCTATCGTGTATGATTAGACAAAACGCCTTGGTATTTAAAGGGATATTTTCCTCCGTCTCGAACGTTATACGACACGTCACCATACCGTCCTTGAGAGTATCTTCCTGTCGGCTGGCATCGAACACAACGATGGGTGCGTGAGACTTGAAATGGGAAGGATCAAGTAAAGGTAAAGAGGCGCTCGTTCCGTAGTACGAAGTCTGGAAATTTGGCGTAGTCTTCGTATAATTTCGAGAAGGAATCTTGTCTAAAGTTCAAGTTCATATCCTCATAAGGGTACATGTTAGAATTTAGATAGAGTTTAGCATTACGTAAATTACAATGGTCAAAAATACTTCTATCTGCTACCGTTGTATTGTTCCGTCCGGTCTGAAGCGTCGAAAACAACGTAACGAAGTTTCTCCAGCAAAGTTGACGTTTTCACAGTCCAATCATGCTGATTAGAGGTGGGTACGTTAGGGTACTCGTACAATTCCCAAGTACGGAAAGGTAGCTCGATGATCCTCCCGCTCTTGATGAAATTAAGCAGGTTGAGACGATTGATATCATCAGTCATTATATGCGGTACAAGCCAAGATATTTTACTTAACTCAATCCTAGAGGGTGTCTCTGCAGCAGGAGGTGGGGCTCTATGTAAAGCGTTGTTGTCGCTGGTGGAACGAACTAGCACCAGCTCTTGTTTCGCGTTGATCAGTATTCGGGAATAGTCTTCAACGAATCCTAGTATGAGACGTAAAGGGATGCATACGTCAAAGATGCCCGTTTCAGCATGTACGTGAACACCTTCAAACCTCCAACCCGCGTTTGAAAGATGAGTCTGCCAACCATTCCTTATAGATAGATAGTTTTTAAGTTGGGTCGAAATACCCACATCTCTCGATTGATCAATCTCTACTCCGTTGATCTCATAGGCGATTCTTGAGAATAGATGCAGTATTCCGTTATTAACAATTCTCGAAGTGCTTCCAGGTTCTCCCGTATTCAAAAGTAGTCGCCCTTTGATATGTAGCAGAGAGCGATGAGGTAGGGTGCATAACCCTTCTTGTTGGATAGATATCCTAAGCTCGTTCCCGTTTGCTAACGGACAGGGAATATACGAGGCGTAGGAATGATACTGGAAACTGGCCAAGGCTGTATCAAAAGCGACAGACTCCCCAATGTTCAGAATATCCACGACGTCATCCATTATTTTCGTAACGAGTAACCTAGACGTCTTAAATAGAGTTTTTTGGCAGGTGTTAACGCTTGCACTGTCCTTCTCTCAATGTTTCGAGGAAGACTTCGCCGTCTTGTTTTATCTAGTACGAGTATCATCTCCAGCGAGTCGTTTCAGATGTAGACGTGGCGATATCGTCTCGTCTCTAAAGTTGACGATATCTCCTCGCTCGTCAACAAGTCGTACCAAGATAGACTCTATTACTCGCTTCGTTACCGGAAGGTAAATGATATTTTTAGGCGCTTCCACTATCTTATAGCCTGGCGGGACGGTCATGCTGAACTCGTGCAAGGTATGACTCGGTTCTCCGTTGACGTAAGTCCCGCTAACGAGACTACATTCTACACGGATCACATTCACGTGAAGAATATTCACAGTATTGGTAGATATGTGCGTCTTCCCTGCAGGAAGTATGACTGGGTCGAACCCTAGCAAGGATGCAAACGTACCAGGTCGGGTAAAGTCGATAGGTTTATTGCAAGTGATATAGCTCTTTAAAGTGCTAGGGTCACCGATAATCGAGAGCTTTACGTTACTCGGGACTTCCCTTCGCAAGAATCGATCCAACGCCTCAAGTTCATAGGTGCCTGGTGGAACTGTATACTCTTTACAGTCGCAAAAAAATTTATTATTACGTTCGTCAATGTTCGGTATGGAATTTAACGTGGCCAGATTGATCAGTCCGATGAACCATTCTTCTTCACGATTCTCTTCTCCAAGCAGGATATGCGGGAAGTAGTTCTCTGTCAGATTCGAAATCTGACCTGTCAGTGTAAGTGTCATAGACATATTTACTAAGTTCGAACGTCAACGTGAGTATTTAAGGAAAGCTAAACAAAGATGTCCGCATAAAACGGTACCGTACTCTTGATACCGAGTATGATTATAGGTGATGGGTATTCCTCTGAGATATTGAACAAGTTCGAGCGGTGGCCTTAGATCACCGAAACTATCGAAGTAAACCGCCCGTTCACCGTTTTTCTTATACGCCACCCAATGCGTACCCTTACCACTATCATTGTCTAGATTGATGATGACGTTCTCTATCTTCAAAGGAGGACCGTTAGGTAAAGCATCTCTCGCAAATACTCCTCTAAAGAAGGGGATTTTTAACTCGGCGGCGTACTTGCGCAGATCCGTTTCAGTAAGGGCACGTTTAGGTAGTCATTTTAATTTCGGGTAAGGTCGTAGATACATACCTTTCCCCATAGCGATAGCTTCGAGCGTACGATTATGTCTCTGAGCCTCGTTCAATTGTTTCGTATTCGCCTTAGCACTTTGTACGGCCTTGGTGATTCCTGCGGCTCCTCCGGCGACGGCTCCAAGCGCTGCGATCAAAGGTAGTATAGGTAGAATTCCTCCCTTCTTCTTACGACGTCTAGTAGTAGTAGTAGGACGTCGCTGACGACGTTGAGTCTTCTTCTTCTTCTTTAGACCTGAACCCATCTTGACTTTAACTTTCATCGCGTTGGTGATTGCCCACGCGGCGGCTTTCTCGCTCAACTTCGAGTCTGGCGCGAGTAATCTTTTCCACGATTTCTCGATAAGTTCACGATCTGCAGTATGACGTCCTGCAAGATCTTTCACCTTGGAGTAGGCGATATCGTGTTCTTTACAGTGTCGATCTAACTCGTTTATTCCAGGATCGCCCCGTTTCAATCGTTTTTCCAACTTTGTTCCCGGTCCACAGTACTGGTATCCGGGTATATGCGCTTCAAACGGTAGATTATTGATTATCTTATCCAACAAACCTCCCCCTCTTCTTCGCCTCATGACACGTACTGATTAGCATTTATATAGGTGCGTCCATTATATAGATGAAGTAGTCGTCAACATGCGGTTCGAGAAACAGACAGACTCTTTAACTGTACACAACAACGATCATGATGAGGGAGGAGCTTTACCTCAGAGACATGGTAAGTTGTTACCTGATACTGTCCGCTGCATCATCTGTGCACCATCGAATTGCGGTAAAACCAACGCTATGATCAGCCTGTTGGAGGAACCTAACGGGCTACGCTTCAAGAACGTGTACGTTTACTCAAAATCGTTATACCAGCCTAAGTATCAACGTTTATCGAAGGTCCTCTCACTCGTTGAAGGCATGGGCTATTTCCCTTATTCCGACAACGCGGAAATTATCCCTCCGTCCGAGGCTGAACCCGACTCTGTATTCATATTTGACGACGTCGCTTGCGATAAACAGTTTAATATACAGGCTTATTTCAGTATGGGTAGACATAAGGCCATAGACTGTTTCTATCTCTGTCAGACGTACTCGCGCATCCCGAAACAGATGTTGAGAGATAACGCTAATCTTCTCATCCTATTCAGGATGGACGATACGAACCTGAGACATGTCTACGACGATCACGTGAATACGGATATGACTTTCCAAAAATTCAAGGAGGTGTGCTCGCTGTGTTGGAAAGAAAAAAAGTATGATTTTCTCGTGTTGAGCAAAGATCATGAGATCAATAAAGGACGATATCGCTACGGGTTCGATACCTTTATCTTGCACGATTGAGGTTAACGCGCGTTCAGTAAGCGAGAAGACATCATGTCGTCCATATCTAAATTCGGTCATAGTCTCTACAAATATAGATCTCTGATCGAGTCAGAGGGAAATCTAACTCTAAGCTCTCAAGGGTATTACGACGCTAGATCGAAAAGGATCGTCAACGTCGAGTCGCCCGTCACATCTAAGGATGTCTGTAACAAGTCTTACGTTGATAGGATGGATGCGAGACATAGTAACGAGCAGATAGTCGCTCTCAACACTGCCAAGGACCTCATCAAAGGACAGATGGAATCGTTGATCGAGGATTTGGAGAACAATCGAGTGAAATACATCAACTTTGAGAAGAGTGCTCGTCAAGGGGTAGAGGAGGTGCGGAAACTGTCTCATCATTATGAGGATCGTCTCAACGAAAATAAAACAACGCTTGACGTTTTAGGTTCTAAGTTGCTAAGCCTAGAGGAAGCTTTCGAGATACATCAAACCATGATAAACGAGTATAAAGAGTACATAGATTTCAATAAGTTATCATGCGTCTGTGGTCAAGACGAGGTTGACATGACCAGACGGAAGAAGAAAACTACAGACGCTTCTAAACGTAAGCTCGGAAAGAAGATGGAGCCTGCAAAGAAGAAGCCTCGAGAGGAGTCAGAGGAAGCGTAAGTCCTCGATTATCACAATAATTAATGATGATTGGATTAAACGTTCGAATCTTGTAATAGGGCTCTAATGATTTTAACTTTTAATGATTGGAAAAAAATAAATGTTTAATGTATGAATCTTGTAATTAACATTTAATGATTATAACTTTTAATGATTGAAAAAAAAAAGTTTAATGTATGAATCTTGTAATAGGGATCTAATGATTTTAACTTTTAATGATTGAAAATTAATGTTTTATGTAATTAACTTTTAAAAAATAAATGTTTAACGTAATTAACTTTTAATGAAAATTAGGAATAAATGTTTAATATAGATTTTTTTTTAAATAAAGAATTATTGATTATAACTTTCATTGTATCATTTAATTCAGTGAGGGGGGGGGGGGGCGGATGAAGGGAAGGAAAGAAATAATGAAAAAACACCATCCATAATTATGAATCTTGTAAAAGAATTAATGTAATTAACTTTTAATGATTGAGGGGAAAAAAAATGTTTAATGTACTTGTAATAGAGTTCTAAATGATGATTGAAAAATAAATGTTTAATATAATTAACTTTAAATGTATTAATCTTGTAAAAGAATTAACGAGGATTAGAAAAACATAAATGTTTAATGTAATTAACTTTTAAACGTATGAAACTTGTAATAGGGTTCTAATGATTTTAACTTTTAATGATTGGGAAAAAAAATGTTTAATTAACTTTTAATGATCGAAAATAAATGTTTTATGTAATTAACTTATTAAAAATAAATGTTTAATGTAATTAACTTTTAATGAAAATTAGAAATAAATGTTTAATATAATTAGCTTTAAACGTATGAATCTTGTAATAGATTTTTAAAAAAATAAAGAATTATTGATTATAACTTTCATTGTATTATTTAATCAATGAGGGGAAGAGGAGGCGGATGAAGGGAAGGAAAGAAATAAAGAAAAAACATCATCCATAATTAATTCTATTTAATGAATATAAAGATTTAAAACACATAGGTACATACTAAATTAGCCGTTTTTTTCACAAGTTATAGTTCTTGAAATTGTTGTTTTTATTTAATGAATATAAATATTTAAAACACATAGATACAAGTTATAGTTCTTGAAATTGTTGTTTTGTTTATACATTAACACTAAACACTTACACTATAGAGAACAGGACGTGAATATTTTTTTTAGTTTTAATCACTTACACTACAGAACATGAATATTTATACATTAACACTATAGAGTACAGGACGTGAATATTTTTTTAGTTTTAATCACTTACAGTATAGAACATGAATTTTTTATACATTAACACAATAGAGTACATGACGTGAATATTTTTTTGTTTTAATCACTTACAGTATAGAACATGAATATTTATACACTATAGAGAGTACTGAACATGAATTTTTTTAGGTTTAGTTCTAATCACTTACACTGTAGAGAACATGATTTTTTTCACATAGACGCACTGTTCACTATAGAGTTGACGGTCTGATTGAGTAATGGGACCATGGAAGAGTATTGACAGTTCCTGGTACTCTATATCTTTTGTCGTCGATAGAGCATAGAGCGACCCTATTGAATTTTTGTGTGTAAAGTTTGAATCCTACAGCTCTTATTGAACGAGCCTCTCTCATGACTATCGTCTCATCTGTCAAACAATTACGATAATCCTCTAATGAAAGCGTTCTTAACGCGCTACTCTTCACCCCTTTAGCCTTGAGCGTCTCTCCATCTCCTTGTACCGAGAATGAATAGAGTTTAGGACGTAAACCAATGAACTCAGTGATGATCCGACCTCGAGTCTCGTCTTTTAGTTTACCGAGCATCCCTTTATTTACTACGGGCATCCTGTAAACATTGTCTTGTCCGTAGGTGGAGGTGTCCAGGTAGTCATTAGCTAACTGGTATGCATCCTCAACAGTCATGTAGTAGAGAAGTGAGTCTGTATCAGTGTATTGAAGTTTTAACGTACCTTTAGGGAAGGCAGGGATCATAACCTTGTAATGCAGACCGTACATGACTACCTTCGAGATTTCCAAAATGGCGAATCCCGAATAGATAGGCATATCAAAGTAAATCTCTTGCGGCTCCATCTCGATGATGACTAGGTTTTCTAACACTATCGTGCGGTTTTTAAAATTAGGGCTGGCTATGAGGTTACCCGCTCCAAATTTCCCATCCCACTTGGTAGCTATCTTTATCGTACGGTAAGCCCTCTTGTTAGATATGAGGCGGCCAAATACGGCATTGTTCATCAGTTTGAAAAACATGTTTTCAAATTTATTACTCGCTTTACTCCTCATTTCCGCGTTCAACCTGATATACGGAGCCATCCATGGCGCTTGCTTGAAACTTAGAACACGGTGAACTCTCGTCAGTTTCAACCCGTTCGCTAAACATAGCTTTAGATGAAGGTAGTGAATGACGTACGCGCTCTTATCAGCTAAAGTTGTTAACAGTTTCTCATGTTTCCCTACGGGTGGAATCACTTTCTCAGGACAGAATGGCAAGTCAGAATGTGCGTCGTGCACATCTCACGGATATTCAAGATCTACCTGCAAGATATAGCCCGTATCAGCATCGTCCTCTACTTTTAGCACGTCCAATCGAGCAATTTCTTCATCTACGAGCCACCTGAACTCTCCATAGGGAAGTGAGGACAGCATACTAAATGAATAGAGTCTATTCACGTCTAGATAGACAATGTAGGACTCCGGCTTGGAAGGATCAAACGCGTCCATATAGCGATTATTCGCTACAGCGTGACGATTAGCCACAAAACATATCCCTCCGCGGATAGCTCCCTCAATGAATTGATGAGTGTCCACATCATCGATTAATTCGAGCCGTACCCGAGAGCCTGGTACACTAGACTGGGAGCTGTAAGGGACCATCCGGGATCTAGCCTATACGTCTTCATGCAGAGATCACGAAAGTTCTCAAAGACGTCGGCCAGTAAAGTTACGTCCGTGTACAGGTAGAGGTTCGAATAGTCCCAAAGATTCTTACATTCGAATACTCGCCAAACCTCACAGGCGTGATCATAGTCTTCCTGAGAGATATGGCTATCCGTGAGCGCGTTTTAAAATTTATCTTTGCTCGGTAACTGAGTCTCGTCCAGCCGCTCGAATGAATCAATATAATCATAGGGGAACACTCCTTTTCGTGTGACTAATTTAAAGCGTTCATCATCGGGATGGCACTTACGCGTGATTTTAAGTTGCTCGCGTTCGAGGTAAGATACGCATTTCTCTAGGGAAGTACATAGAAAACTGAAATATCTATAATTTTAATTGTAATCCCTCGAAACCCACACCAAATATATTTCATGATTACTTTGAATCTTCCCATTGTCTCTCCAATAACTCTGACTTTTCCTGGATTGACGAGAACGCTCTCCCCCGTGAACGGATCAGTTTCTCTACGTTCAATGAGTGATTCGAGAAGGAAAAAATTGTCGTAGCAACGCGCGTTATGGATTACTACGCTCAGGTGACTCGGGTTCTTGTAATTAATATTACACCCTGCGTGACTACTCCCACGATAAAGTCCAGTCAAGTGACAATGATCCATAACCCGAATATCATCATTATTGTAGGGCTTCTCGCATATATGACAATGAGAGGCTATATTATGAGCGTCTCTTTGAGCAGGAGTTAACGGTTTCATTGGTACAACGGTACTATAGTACTCTAGTACACGCTTCGCCGTATCTACGAGCGCCTCAACAAATTGGTCAGTACAATCTTTTCCCGTGAAGTGACGGTACTCTGAGAGACTATCGTCAAAATTACATTTAACGTACATTCCTACAGAATAAGCTACATGACGCTGAACATTCTCGGTATATGAAAATTTTGGGTCGGGATCACTCGTCTCTATAGGCATAAGTAAGCTCTCCAGGTCCGCATATACGATAAATCCTGCCGTTAAGCTTTTCAAAACGCTCGATATATCTCATTTGGAAAGGGAGAGGGATCCCGTCTAGATTCAACACGTCTTGAAAATTAGGGTAAGAGGATATCATAAAAGTGAGAAAGATTATTAAACGAAAGTATAAGCAACTACGTGATGCTCGGCACGAGTCGGAGCACGTAGCGAATGAAACGTTCAAACCTATCACGGAACCTCTAAACAAGATGGTGAAGGCGCTCGCCGAACCCGAACCCGAAGCCCCGCCCGAGAGATCGCAGAGTAACCATCTATTGGATACTTATCTTTATTCGTCTCACACGCATTCTGATAAGACATATGGGGTACGTCATGAAAGCGACTCTACCAAGCTCGGAGATACGCCTATCGTATTCGACGGGAAAGACGGAACACTACTTCTCAACAATAAGACGGTACCGTATACTCGAGGACTATTAGAATTACTCTTCAGAAGAGCACCTGCGCATTATACTAAGGATGATCTGAAAGTATACAAGTCTATGCTCGAAGAAACGAACGCGCATCGATTGAGAAATGACCCTTTCGCTCGTATCAAGATGCGGGCGGGATCAAAGTATTCGCTAATCATCAAACCTATGTTTGAAGAGGAGCTCGAGGGTGAAGGTTTATACAAGATGGCGACAGGAAGAGGCGTCGATTATAACAATTGGGACGATCCTAACGAATTGGTTGATCGATTACGACTCTTGCACGCATCTACTGAGGCCGGACATTCCGCTCACCATAACGAGATCGTTTCTATCATCGAGGAACTACGCGAGGCGGGAATCATCGTATAAAGACATTCAACTCTTCGATATTTTATCATAATCATGTCCGGTGTCAAGTGGAGATGGCGCGCGAACTTCATCGTCCGGCAAGACGACGATTCCCCCGAAGACATGTTAGCGTACGAGGCTTGAAAGAGCTCCTTCAGGCCGATCTGGTAGAGATGATACCCTACTCTGGTTCGAATAAGGTATTCAAGTACCTTCTCACCGTCATCGACGTGTATTCCAAGAGGGCTTGGGCCGCACCCGTCAAGACTAAGACGGGTAAGAACGTCAGCGTCGCAATGGCACTCCTCCTCGACAAGGTAGGTTTACCTCGTGTATGTCATCTCCAAACGGATAACGGGTCAGAGTTTTACAACGCAGAATTCAAAACACTCATGAGGAGAAAGAGGATCAATCATTATTCTACATACAGCAACGTCAAGGCTAGCGTCGTTGAACGATTTAATCGTACTCTCAAGAACATGATGTGGAGGAGGTTCACTGCTAAAGGGTCGTATCGATGGATTGATATGATCAATTCCTTACTGGACGAATACAACCGTACTGTACACTCGACCATAAAGATGAGACCTATAGACGTCAAGGACGATAGACTTTTGCATACAGTCTATAAACGTTTCAAGAGCTCAGATTCCACGCCGAACGTATTTAAAGTGGACGATATAGTCCTTATCAGCAAGTATAAGGACGTTTTAGAAAAGGGTTATTCCGCAAACTGGTCGACTGAACTGTTTAAAATACGCAAGGTGGTCGAGACTAATCCCAGGACCTTCCTATTTGAAGATATGAAAGGTAACCCTATCACGGGCGGTTTCTACGCTAAGGAACTTAGAAAGACTTCGTATCCCGACGTCTACCTCGTGGAGAAGATAGTCAGACGTTCCGGAAATAGAGCGTACGTCAAATGGTTAGGGTTCGACTCGACACACAATTCGTGGATCGATGCGAAGGATATAGAGGGGGGGGAGGATATGTTCCCCCCTCCATCCCGAGCATATAAAGCGACCGGGAGGTAGGGAGACGCATCTCATTCGAAATGTTTAGACGGTTGGGTTATCGTCTGGAGGACATGAGTGAAATTAAGATCTCAGACAGCAGCTTGGAATACTACATCGCGAGAGCCGAGAAGGGTTACAGCGAGTGTTGCGACTCTTCGGTGCACTGGCTCGGATGCCATAATCCGGGAATGTACGAGGCGAGTCAGTCCGTCGAGAACTGTTCAACATCATGTCCCGTCTAAAAGCTGAAGGAAGGGGACGAGCCGCAAATTCTCAGCGAAGACGCTCCCCTGCTCGAGGAAGACGCTTTGTGCATCGAGCTGGATCGGATCGAGCGTGAGGAACTCGACCGTGTCAAAAGCATCTCTGAACTCGAAAAGTAACGGGCCTACAACGTTCGTCGTCTGGAAGGAGACGAGGAGATCAGCGAACCGGAGGACGAGCCAAACATCGTGACGCTGGACTATGTGGGCAAAGTGCGTCTTGCGGGTAAAAACTTCTTTGGCGCGAGATACAGAAGTCGGTTTAACGCGTCGCAGCGCGGGCTGATCTATCTAGGCGACGGCAAATACGAAGTTTTCAAGTGGTGAAAGAACCGGTCGTACGCGTGTGCTGAAAAGACTATATGTATGTGTATATTGAAAGACTAAGACTATATGCATGAAAGAATCTTTGAGAGAGAGAATTTTGTACTAAATATATGTATCAATGTAATATTAAGAATATACTAGGTTTAAAAAAACTGTACTATTTATTTAGGGGGTGAATAATACTTGTCATATCCTTAATTCCTAATCTTTGCTAGGACTGACAATCAGGGTTTGAGAGAGAGAATATACTTGTCATATCCCGAGCTACCCTTCCCAAACCCTACTACATCACGCCGATGAAAGAGAGAGAGAGAGAAAACACTCAATCCCTGTCCCCGTATCTGCACCATGTTTAAGAAAAAAACCAGTTGTGTCCTCGTATGCCGCACCAAAAAAATATATAAATCTCCCTCTCAGTCAGTCCCCCACATTATGCTAATGTGTCCTTGTATCTGCACCAAAAAAAACCCTCCAGCTGCTACACCCCCCCTCACCCCCCCCTACCTCACATCTCTCATGTGTCCCCGTATCTGCTCCATGTTTAAGAAAAAAAAATTGTTGTGTCCTCGTATGCAGCACCAAAAAAATATTCTATCCCCATCTCAGGAACCCTCCCAAACCCCTCCTCACTCATCTCAGTCATCTCCCCACCTCCCCACCCCCATCTCACATCAACATACCTATCCTGTCATCTCAGGAAACCTCCAACTCATCAATATCATTATGTAAATGAGTGTTGCAGAAACTGCATTTCCCCCTTACTAACCTATTACTATATTTTGCCCTCTCATCTATGTCTTGGTCTTCTGAATTATTTCTTCCCATTGGATTTGCCAGTCTATATCCTGAACACAGTTCTAGATTCTCACATTCACGCTACATGTCCTGTAAACCATAATCTAAGAGACTTGACTATCCCAAAAATTTCTTTTTATGCCTACTTGGTATGTATTTCATCATTATATAACAACCTTCCAAGCACCAGTAGCATCATCCATTTTTGGACTAAATATCTTCATAAGCAAAATTTTTTGAGATTATAAATTTGTTCTCGTCATTTAAGGTAATCAACCATGTTTCACACACACAGAAAACAACCGGTAAATTTGTTTTTAATAATCTGAGTTTTACATTCCCTGAAATCAGGAGAGATATCAACAACTTAATGACCGAAAAATAGCAGGAATTTCCTGACTGGTTTCTTTTACTTATTTCAAATCTAACATAGTTTTTAATTGTTGTTAATATTAATATCATTAACTCTATCGAATGATATGTAGTTGGCAGTAATCTCTAAATTAATATCTGTATGATACCGTTTAATGTCAACCTTTTCCTACTCTCTTGCATTACCCTAATACCATTATATAAATATATATTAAAAAGTAATAAGGATAAGGCATATGCTTGTTTCAACATATTACGTGTTTCAAAAGTATCTTATAAGTAACGTCGAGCCCATACCCTTCCACGTGGTTCTATCAAAATATGTTTCACTTATCTTATGATAAATAAAATTCTTGAAACTTGCACATATAATATTGGTGCCTTTTCCTAAGCATTCAAATAAGTGAGTATAAAAAGAAATTAATTTCCCTCATCTAACTACGGATTTTAAACTCAGATTTTAAACGCAGCTCGATATTAAATTTCAATCAAATTAAATAAAGCTCATATGCTGCATCCCCTCATTATTGTTTAATATCTTTGACGTCAAACCAAAGGGGAATCACTGAAAACTCACGAGGAAATAACTTTCTTACAGAAGTAATGATTGAGTAAGACGTATGGGGCAGTAAATGTCTCTCACTCCTTTGAAAACAATGGATTTAAATCGCTGACAATTTTTATAATTTTAATTAATAACCAAATAGCAGAAAACTTAAGACTCTGCCCTGTCGAGTGCAAGTCTAAAACCTATTTTTTGGTTTGGTGGGGGGAGGGTGAAAGGCGCGGCATGGCTCCACAATCGACCAAATTATCCTTCTGTGCCAACAAGGAAAAATGGATCACGGAAACAGTAGATGGTGCTAACTACCGGACAGGTCTTGCGGAAAAACCAAACGTTTGGAGATAACAGTTTTCTCAAAAACGTGTGAAATTTTTATGGTAATATTGTAAACACCTATTCTAAGATAATGTATCGATGTTTATTGGGTGTAATTTTTTTCTATCTTTTGTTATGAAGCTGGCAGTTTTCTATTGAAAATTGTCAAAATTATTGATATTTGATCACTGTTAAAATTATAGTGCGGGTGTGTGTATAATAAGTATAATATCAATATTGATTATCAACATGCTTCTAATCATGAATACACCGTTTCCGAAAAGGAATTTGCAAAACAATAAACAGTCTTGAAGATAACCGTTTATTCCTATTGCTCTGCATTTCCACGCTAAATGAAATGGGTCAATCTTCATAGCTCTATTCTTTATTTAGAAAAAGCTTGTACTTAGCAAGGCCACTCAACCCTCTCTTCTACATTCAGTACAGTTAAAACCAAAAATGTAATAATATTTGTTACTGGTCACTTGTAACAAATTTGTTATATCTAAATTAAAAAATATATATTTATTATGAATAAAGATGTTATCTACTACATAATGAGATAAAATAAAACAACGATGGCATACAAAGAACACTAGGCCTACTTACCAAGAGTATGGTTCAAAATAATTTAATTTGGTCACTTTTGAAATTCTCATCAATTTAAAAATTAGAGACCTTTTACAGATTGCAAATATTTATTGTGATCAACTTATATTTATATCTTGCTGAACAAAAGTTCATCAGCTAACACTCCTTACATCACCTTAGTATAATGAATAAGCAAGGGAAATACGGGAGAAAATATGTTTACTCATACACAACTATTGAACTATTGTGTTTTGAAACAAATAATCACAAATTCTTTATTAAAATTATATACTTGTAAAAGAATACAATTTATTTACAGGTGTGTCCTAAGTGGTTTGGTCGGAAAGCTACCCAGCTAATTCACGCACATGCGCACATCATTCAGTTGCTACCGTCCCTTCGGGAATCTTCGTAAGATAAACACAGTTCTTTTTTAAATCTAATTTTAGATATCACAAGTGATGGTAGATCGTGTTAAGGTATTTCTAAAATCATAGACTATATTTAAACATAGACTTGCTTCACTTATTTAATCTATGGCATTAAAAACTCTAAAGTTCATTGCCGCACTCATGAAAGTACTTCACTTATCCGTATCTTGAGCTAGTTCTATCCAATATATTTCATTACATCCTATCCTTCTCAAGTCTATCCACATTCTATCCTCCCAAGTAGGTCTAGGTCTTCCAAGTGGTCTTTTCCCATCGGGTCTACCATTCAATACCTTGAAGCAGTTCAAGATTATCCCATTCACGCTGCATAACCTGCCCACCGTAACCTGAGAGATTTTACTACACTATCAATGTCTGATGATGAGTGCAGGATATGCAGCTCATCATTATGTGGCCTCCTCCACTCCCCAATATATTCATACATTTATGGACCAAATATCTTCCTAAGCACCATGTTTTCGTTCACCCTAAAGTTATATTTGTCATTAAATTTAATAAATAACTTTTCACACTCTTAGAAAACAACGGCAAAAATGTGGTTTTGTATATTCTGAGTTTTACTTTTCTCGACAGCAGGCAAGAAGCCAACAACTTACTGACTGAGTAAAAACAAGCATTTCTCGACTGTATTATTTTCCTAGTTTCCAAACTAATATGGTTATTGCTAGTTAGAATTGTTTCTAAATATTTGAACTCACTAACCCTATCAAATTATATATTGTTTGCTGTAATATCTAAACTATCAACCTCAATATGTGTTCATTGTGTGGCCAATTACTTAGTATTTTCATACTTAAATATGGACAGTAGTTCTTTTTCATTAATATGAATCAAATGGTCAACACAATGCAACCATAAAATATCTTCTAAACGAAAAAATCAACACATTAAGCGCACGAACTGTGCTTCGTGGATCCGAGGAATCCGTGGACAATATCCAGGAGATCCATGGATTAATTTCTGTAATGGCTTCTTTGAATTGTAATTAATAAAATAAACGATATCTTGACTAAAAAGATTATGAAACTTCTTTAACTGACTTTCATTACAGTTAATAGTAGTCTTAAGGTCAAAAAATTACCATTACAATTATATCTCTTTATGTAAAAGGGAATAATTTAAAAATTATAAAGATCTCGCAGTTTCTGAAATATTCGTGACTCTGAAAGTGGACCATTTGGCACCTCAGCCCACTCGAGATAGTATTGTGATGCTCTTTGACCTACTTTCCATATCCGTTTGATCTACCGCTATTCCCCTCCAGACTCCGAACACGAGACGAATTCAGGTTAAATAAATGGTATAGCATTAGGTCCCAACATCGAAACCTGTGCATTGTTGATTTTTCATCAAATTTAAATTAATTAAACTGTGTTTTCTTCAATACGGACAGTAACATAATTACAATTATTTTCAGCTTGTCTGTAAATATTCATATACAGGTATTTTCAAATGTATTGAACCAAATCGCATGTGACTAAGTACATTTAAAGTAAGCAACTGTCCCACCATTTAGTTTCCAAACCTCGACATATTTGTTTCCCAACATGCAGTCCTCAACCGCTCTAGACAGTTTTTTGAACCTACTGAAACTTATCAAGCCCAGAAGAAAGAAATAAATATTTTGGTTAGGCTCATATTGACAATATTATGTTTTTAAGCAAAAATTCTTATTACAAGCCAGTCAACGAAATACACCAAATAAGTTATGGTTTATTTCAGTCATTTCCGTGGAAACGAACGTACATTATTGGGTCGATTGTAAGAATAATTATATTGTTGGAGTTTTATAAATCAGATTTTAGATTTATTTTAAATATAAATAATATACGTCATATAATATTATTAAATTACGATTTTAATACCCCCTATCATTAATAATTGCTAGTGGTTAATAAGGTTAGATGAATTAAGAAGTGTCTGTCCTCTTGCTTACATATTAACTACCGAACAAAATGTATTTTAATAAAACAAAGAATGAAGGTGTAATTGTAGTCCTGAATTAGGTGATAGTAAATAGAAATTGCTTACATGTATGTTTTTACTTCTATTTTTTCTTCATAAAAAGTATCATCTCATATGCAGGCGTCACATCTATATATTTAAAGATGAATATATATAACTTCTGGTAGTTAGTGTAGACAAAAATTAAATTCACTCTGATAATAAGTAGTCCAAACTTAATTCCATACTTTCCACCAGTAGAAATTACGAAGAAAATTATGATATACTTGAACTTTAATTTCGCAACAAATTGGAGCGTCTGTTAGTTGTTTATTTATTACTAAAAAAACTATTTTCATGTCACCAAAACAATTTGAATTTATTAAAGGAAATCAATTTAGATGCGTAGAGAAGATTTAATAATAGTATTTAAACTTCAGTGGTGTTGTTCATGGAAAATAAAAAAATAATGGTGAATATTATTTACAAACTATCACTAAAGAATATGATGAACTCAATGACTAATTACTGTATGAAATTGATTCATATCTTTGGCACTCTTTGATGAAATGGGAATGCGCAAAACTAAAAAGTCATCTTTGTTTGATAGCTTTGAAACAAGAGTAGTTGAACTTGTTAATGCAAATATTACGTATGTCATCGATGGAGGATTTCAAAGAAAGTGGGCTAACCACTTAGTGAAAATAAGGGTTTTGTGCCCATCCAGATGGATCCAATCGAACTGCGAGTACATTATCTCATAAGTTGATTGGGCGAGTTGGTTCTGGGGAAGATTATCATTAGAGGAATGAGGTATCCACTGGCACTCATCGCTGCAATGATTGGTATTGTATCTCCTCTCTCAGCTGACGTCATTGCGGCTACATCTTTCTTATCCTGCATGACTCAACAGCTTCGTCTACATTATGGACTCTTGAAATTATATTAAAAAAGTGTTTTAACACTTAAACAAACAAATTGATAGATATATCAGTGTATAAACCCAATGCGTAGTAAGATGATGGGTTTTTTTTTTTTTTTTGCAATATGAGAACAGTTATTTACAGGAAGATGCTGGTAAAAATAATTGTGTTCATTTTCTCTTAAATTTAATCAAACACTTATATAGTTTTGGCACGTATTATTTTCACTTACAAATTATGAAAATGTTTAATTTAGAATTTAGAATTTCTAATTTTGAAGAGGAATTATGAAATAAACAATTATTTTGATTGAGATTCTCTACTCGCGGATTTATTTGAAAATATTTAATTTTTGAAACCATATCCCAATTTTAACGAAGAGTCTTCCCGTACAAGATGTAGTTCCTTTCTTTTAAAAATATGCTGTTGAGGGGAAATCATCCATTTTCCAATCCACCATTCTAAATATTTCTCATATCTCATAACATTGAATTTTGGAATAGTCCGAAACCTCGAAAAGAGATTTTCTTTCACTGATAAAATAGTAAACGTTGTGAACTATGTACTTAATTTAGGACTGGTTTTCGAAAATTGGTCAAAAGTTATAGAAATGTCTAGGTCATCTGGATATTGAACTTTTATTTTTATATTTTCGTCCAAGGAGATAGGTTTGAATTTAGAATTGTTGCTTAAATTATTAATTTTTCGAACGAGAGTAAATCACTCTAAAATTTGAGGTAGTTTTCGTAAATTAAATTATTGTTACTGGGATTTTTGATAAAGGTCATTTTCTTTTTCTTGAACTTATTTGATTGGTTGGTATAATTTACGTAATTTAGAAAGTGAGGGTTGATTAACTTAAAATTTAGTTCGAGACAGGATTCCAAAAAGTCCTCAAACTTCAATATAATATCTGGATCTGTTTGTAATTTATGGTTTTTTCCCCCCTGATTTGAATCACCTGGACCGCCAACTCTTCCAAAAGATTGCCTTTCGCGGCCATTTTCTACACTGCATCACAAAATTTCATCACTTATCTCAGAATCCATCTCGTTTTAATAAAGATCACAAGAACATACAGTGATTAAAACCCGTGTACGTTGATTTGGCAAGATAAAGTGCTACCATATAATTTAAACTAAAATGTTATAAATTATTTAGTTAGTTGTTAAGTTAGTATTAATAATGGTGGGTAGAACACACATAGATCTATTACTATTCATATTAAACAAACACTCTAAGAGTTGTAATCCTTATAGTTGTAATGATGACCAGTTATTAACAATTGAGACTTCCAGGAAAGTACTGTTTCAGTTTAACTTGCTCAAATTCATTATAAAATATCTATAAAATAAATATGTACCCATATGTTAGATTCCTACAGAAATACGTGTTTTAATCATGGGATATCTTGAATAGATGGCAGAGTATCTTGGGTGATTATATACCTTATTGTCTTTTTATTCATTTTACTTGTATGTGAGGCTCCCATAATATCGTAGATA
Source organism: Timema cristinae (assembly GCA_039000515.1). Classification (NCBI taxonomy): domain Eukaryota; kingdom Metazoa; phylum Arthropoda; class Insecta; order Phasmatodea; family Timematidae; genus Timema; species Timema cristinae. The sequence goes on from JBCFYV010000026.1 coordinate 66,857, forward strand.
ATACTATATTACAGTATCGCATGTAATATTGGTTTTTATATTCTTTATAAATTTTATCTTCATAAATATCATTCTTTCGTTAAAATAAAGCAATGATTAATATTTGTTGCCAGGAAACATGATGTATTTCAATATGTTATAATAGTGGTTTCCTAGGTTATATTAATGTCGGATTTTATTTTACCTAGTTAAAATATTTATTTTTCATACGTATGATAAATAATTTAAATGAAACTCTCTTGGGAATACCAGGATATTTTCATATTATATGCATCGCATTTAAAGCTCCATGTTGTGTGATCCTTCATGAGCCAGTAGAACAGTTTCCAAAACTATTACAATATAAGCTTCTATCTTCTTTTAAAAATTTAAAAATTGTAAATATAAAACTAGCCATTTTAACACAAAATCAAAATAAATTATTATTCTTTCTCGAAACGTTCTCTTTATTTAAGCTCCGAAAAATTTATAATTAGAAAACTTATAACATGATATAGAACGTAAAATTTGTTCCTCAATGTCATTCAAGGTTTATTCGTATGTATTGGTTAATATAATTCATTTAGAACTAAATGTATTATTGTGCAACAACAGCTATGCAGTGATCTAGAATAACTAAAGTTCTAATCATCGTAAAATGAGTATGTGTATTTGCTACTATATATGACCAGTATCATTAATGGAACTTTTAAACGCTCACTCATTTGTCACAGAGGGGAGGCGAGGTCATTATTTTCTCTCTTCAGAATCACGAATATTTCAGAAAATACAAGATCTGTATAATCTTAAAATTATTTTAATAGATATAAAGATATAACATAATAATGATACTTTTTTGACCTCGAGATTAAGATGAATATCTTCGTTTTATATGCACTCGAAACAAAATAGGGGATTTTACGATTTTGTTTGGCTTATCTGTAACTTGGCCTAGAGCCGAGAACATTTTGACGAGAGTTGAAACCTGGTAACTAGGATAGTTAAGAGTTTATAAATTGAAAAACTTCATGAGTAGGCCTATAAGATAAGTGTTTTATAAATATAATTTTTTTAATTAATATTTTATAGATTATCTATAATGCAAGATAAAAGTAAAATAAAAGACACATTTTGATGTACGGCACAGTAGTTTAATTGTATTTTCAAATTAATATGGAAGTTAATAGTAAAACCTTTTAAGTTGAGTGGGTGAATAATAACCACTTTAGTAATAATTACTGTGTTGGTTGTGTGATTTATTTATGAATGAAAATTTTGTGGGATGTTCATCAATATATAAAATAAGAATATGTTGAGTAAGGGAATAATAAAAACTTTGGTATAACCTGTGTTGGTTTCTTGAGTTTTATAGAAACTAAAATTTTGCCGGAGGTAAATCAATAATTACATATATAAATAGCATAATTAAAAATCATATACATAGGCCGCGATGTTCTTGAAGAATAGGGTGTATGCTGGTATATACCTCCAGAGGTAGCTGAATCCCGGCGCTTTAACTCCCATACCCATGAGTTGCAATCGGCAGCCCAGTCATTACGTGCTAAAACCAATACAAATATTCCGATATCAATAATACTGACATAAAATATTTACGGTAAGTTTCGAAATTTTAGTAATAGTGACTTTCAATAAATTCTTCTAACCATGTTACTACATTATATTTAATTTAAATTAGTTAAACAAGACACATGAACAATGGAATTGATCTCGAGACATCTGTCTTAGGGCACCGATACTCTACTACTGAGCTATCTAACCCTAATTATAATGATGTTCAGCTTGTCTGTAGATATTAATATACAGGTTATCTAAAATGTATTGAACCAAATCACATATAACCAGGTACATATAAAGTAAGCAACTGTCCCACCTCTTAGTTTCACAACTTCGACATGTTTGTGGCCGATCATGTTGTTCCCGGCAGATCTAGACAGTTCCTTGGACCACCTGGAATTTATCAATCCCAGAGAAAGAAAATAAAATTTTGTTGAGGCTCATATTGATAATATTACGTTTTTAATAAGAAAATCTAAATACAAGGTAGTCAACTAAATATATTAAGGAAGTTATAGATTATTTCAGTCATTTCCGTGGAAACCAACGTACTTTATTGGGTCAATTGTATGAATAATTCATGAAGAAAATGATGTAGTGTATAATGTAAGAATAATCTTATTTTTGAAAGTTGGAAAATGATATGTTAGATTTATTTTAACTCTAAATAATACACGTCATATAATGATGTTAAAATAGATTTTATTGATATATTCCAGCAAGTACGTAACTCTAAATGATACAAATATAATATTTTGTTAGTACACCTAAATTTATATAAAATTAGTCAAATTGTAGTATAAAAACTAATATTATTTTTTATTTCAATGTCTTTGTCTTAGCATTGTAATGGTCATTTTATATTTTATTTAATACAAACCATAAAAATAGTTTATATTATTATCGTAGTATATATTGGTGGTCACGCAGAATAGACGTTAAGATCGTTTAGTTTGGTTTGCCGATGATGGGTCGTTTCGAGCTAGAAATCCGAAAGGCTGTTTTGAGAGTGTTTTGCAACTATCGCCATTTTTATAATAGCTTTCATTATACAAATGTCGTAGTACGAATTACAAAACTAACAAAGATTAAAGCATCACACTAAGTACATTACAAACAATCACTTATCCATTAATGTTATTTCAAGGGTAAAAACTCGAAATTACTAACATCTTCATTGAGACTAGAGGTCAGAAACCGGCGGGCAGCATGACCATGCTTACAAATTACATGACCTTATACCTGTTACATATTTTTTATACATTATACAAATTATATAAATAAATAATATTAATTTGGGATGTCCGATGACTCGAAATGATTAATATTTTCGAATACTTAATATTCGACCATTTAATTCGAAACTTGAATAGTACGCTCGAAATAACAATCATAAATCTGTATATTCAAGTGGGTTTGACTGCCAGGACAATTGGCGTTAGCAAGCAGTTAGTCGGGTATTATTCTAGGACTTAAGAGTTAAATAAACCTATGTTTTGTTTGTCCTACTAAAATTTTGTGTCCATTTAGAATGGCTGTTTAAAAGTGTAGGTTTTACACAATGTCATATTGAGACCTTTTGAAAATGATTGTAAAAGTTTCACGAACTTACTAATTGGTTTTACGTGATTGCCGGAAATTTTAGAAGTTTGGCGAATTTGGATTTGCATCTATTGTATTTAAACTCAATAATGTGTTCATCAAATCAAATAGAATGTATTACTCCGATCAGGCCTATGTATACAAACTTACATTCACATGTCAATACTTTGATATTACTTTGATTTTCAGAGTTGAGTTTGGATGATGGGCATTTCGGAAAACCTGCACCTAAAAACGGCCATTCTAAACAGCAACAACATTTCAAATGATTTTTCTTTTTAAATCAATCCCTACTAACAAAATTAGAAAACTACCTCAACATGGCAAACTAAAACGTAATCCTCGTTCCAACCATTCTAGCCTATTGGAACCACCATCAAGAAGATTAATACCGTAGATTCATGTACCTTATTTTAATTCAATTCCACACCTTTGAAAAAATAACAATAATATATCTATCTATATTTACCCATCATATAATTGCAAATATATTATACTAGCAACAATATCTCAATTATAATTATTTTATTTATTTTATTTATTCTATTGGTAGCTTACCACTTATTGTTAATCAGTCCACAAAATGTTAATACGTTATAATAAATCAAAATTTCACAAATCTTTCACCAATAGTATTTTAAACAAATCAACTTCATGGCACATAAGTTTGTTAATTTTATTAATAATTTATTTAATATTTCATATACTATCTTCTAATTTCGCTTTATTATTCTAATGTTTAGCTTTATTATTCTTGGGGACAATTTTATTAACATCTAAATAATATTTCATAATACATTGTAAACAATATCTCGTCCTAATTCATGTGTTCATGAAGGTGGCGGGACATTACAATCGTTTACCTATGTTGCGTCCCCTGATTGCAGCTTGAAATAACTAATGAAATCCATCCTCTATAAACCTCTATAGTTATGCAACCTCTATGTTTTTTGTTTGTTTTGTTTACTATGGCAATCAATTTTATAATGGGTGACCTGGTGGTCTCGGGGTAAGGTGTCAGACTTCTATGCTGGTGGCCGGGGTTCAATCCTCGGTCCCGGCAAAGATTTATCTGATTACCAAACCCTTCCTTCACCTCTGACAAGACATCTTGTGAATGTGGGGAATGCCAGGCCTCCACCGTGGCTCGGATTCCACGTTAAACTGTAGGTCCTTCATTTCATCTCACAATCACCCTACCATTACACAATAGCGTAAGTGCGTATAACCCGAATGGGTAGTAAGACGCGGTGTTAATAATAATAATAATAATAATAATAATAATAATAATAATAATTTTATAATCTATAAGAGAGAAGGACTCTAAGAAAAAGAAAATTGACGCGCTGGTTTTGAGACATGAAATAAATGTGAATGTAAATACAAAGGATTGAATTTGAGGTATGAAGTTTTTCCGTTCCATCAGCGAGCGCCGGTTGGAGTCTGAGGACTGAACCTCATTTTTTTCTCAAACGGGGAAGATTCATGAGATGAATGAGCGGCTTGGTTCATTTTGAAGATCTAGAAGTGTGAGTGCTGCAGCCATGGTCAGAGAATGATATACAACTTGTGTTTGGCATCATCACCTCAAGTACTACATGAAAACGAGTGAGATGTATTATTATAATTATTGACAGTTCAGGACCACTAATTCACGGTTACCACCAATTAATATATGTTATTTTACTTAAAGGCTCTTATGCCACAATGTTTCACAGCTTAGATTTATAAATTATTCTGGTACCGGATTGGTAGGACTTTCTTTTAAAATTACAACTGCCACATTTAAAATATATACACTCTTTAAGTATTTGAGTCTTAGATATTTAAATTTTCACTATACTTACCATATGACTTTTTCTTTTTCTTTACTTCTATCTTTTTACATTTACTTTCCACCCTTCTTGTGAAATTGTTGGTCCCTTTTCAAGCTCATAATAGGAGTCATTTAATTTGTGAGTATTACTCAACTCACTGGCGCTCACCCTTTTATTTTACTAGTATTTAGAACTTCGCAACGAGATACAAGATTACCTTGGATACATATCAGAGTGTAAGTTTACCTGGTAATTATGTCTATCGCTACTGATCCACATTAAAGCCACCAAAATATCCTTCCTTGCTACATCACCGCGGATACCTCGAGAGGTTAGAGTCTCAGTTTTTTTAGGTGCTCTACCGACGGAGTTGGTCATTGAGGGAGCGAGGTTTTATACTACCCCCCCCCCCCTATAAGATTAACAACATTGATTTTCTTTAGAACTTAAAATGATTTAACATAGCAATAAAACATGTCATAAAAGACTAAAGTTCAAATAATGTGAAGGGAACAAAAGAATAAGAAAGTAGATTTAATTTATTAATATTATTTATAGATTGAATTATATATTTCTCCAATCCAAATCTTAAATATTGTTACAATCTTTAAATATATGTAATAATGTATTCATGTTTTAAATATATACTAATTGAAACTTAAAATCAATTTGATAAAGGCTTGGTGCCACTTACAAATGATATTTTAAATTTCTTTTCTATAACAACATAAACAACAAAAATAGCATTTGTATGTAAATGAATTATATTGATACACGTTTGTCATTTTTTATGAGTATTCATCCCAGCTTTCCAGGTCTTTGTAATTCTTTTTACAAATTGATTAAAATTGTTACTTGAATTCCTTATTTATAATTACATTCTAGATACTTTTTTGTGATTATTATTTTACTCAAATACCATAGGAATCGAAGTTTTGAGCAAATTATATTTTTAAAATGTAAATATAAGTACACTTCCTCTAAAATACCTCCCCCATTCTTAACAAATTAACGTTTTAAGTTTTTATGCGTATAACACTAAAGGCCAATGTGAAGAAAAAAGAAAATCTTATAGTTAAAGATTAATTTTATAGTGTACATATTTCTATAATAAATTACTCATCATTACACAGCTGTAGACTAATGTAAGTATCACTACCCTAATTAACTCTACCTCTAACGGTTGTAGACTGTTGTCAATATCACTACCATTGTGACATATTTTCTAATGGTTGTAGACTGTTGTAAATATCACTACTCTAATTAGCTTTCTTCCTCTAACGGATGTTGGCTCTTGTCTTTATCACTACCCTAATGCCCTTTTACTCTAATGGCTATAAAATATTGCCAATATCACGTCATTAAGGCCTTTTCCCTCTAACGGTTGTAGAATTTTCTCAATATCACTAACCTTATGCTCACATTCTTTAAAGAATTTAGAATATAGTCAATATCACTATCCTAACCCTCTCCCTCAAATGGCTATAGATAGTTGTTAATATCACTACACAAATAGCATCTTCATCTAACGCCTGTAGACTATTGTCAATGTCAATACCATAGTATCCTATTCCTTTAACGAATATAGACCTTTGTCAATATCACTATCCTAATGGCATCTTCCTATAACGGCTACTATCACTACCATAATGACATCTTCCTCTAACAACTTCAGATAGTTGACAATATCACTATCCTAGTGTCATTTTCTTCAATGAATGTATACTGTCGTAAATATCACAATCCCAATGACATCTTCCTCTAACGACAGTGGACAGTTTTCAATAACACTACCATAATGACCTCTTTCTCTGTTATCAATTACACTACCCTAATGCACTCTTCCTCTAACGGCTGTATACTTTTGTCAATAATACATTCATAGAGCTCTCTTCATCATTGAACACTGTATGAATTGATACTTATTGCACATATTGCATTTATCATATAATGGATCTGACTTTAACCTAATTCAAAAAATAAGTTCTGTATTGGTATAAATCACAGTGTAACTAACAATCATTGGCTGATTTAAAACTTTTGCGCCCTAGGATTGATTATATAATGTGTCTTCTCCCTATTTTTTTTGGACAAATGCTTTAAAAAGTTTTTAGGGGGGGGGGAGTTAGCATTCGAAAAATATCTCTACGAAAGATAATCAGACATATAGTACACGTATTTGAATGGACCACCATTTATGGAAATAAATCTTAGTGAACCCAGCCTAGATTAAAAACCCGACTCCTCAATTAATGTTAAGCCAGAAGCCAGAATGTACTGGTTTTAGTTTATTTATAGACACCTCTCTATATCTTAGGCAAATTGTCTTCTGATTCTAGTTATGTTAATCTAAACGAATATTTATTACTTACTAAATAAGACCTAGGGACAGATGGGAGGATAACATTTGGGTAGACCGAAGAGAAATTGGGTGAAATAAGGTGGACTGGATAGAATTAGAACAAGATAGGGATAGGATATAAGAGGTGGAATGGATAGAATTAGCTCTAAATAGGGATAAGTTTTAATGAGGTTGAAGATAGAATTAGCTCGAGATAGGGATGGATGGCTTACTTTTGTGAATGCGGTAACGAACTTTCAAGTTCCAAATATCAAAGAGTAATTAAGTAAAAAAGTGTTAGTAATGCTATAAATGTTTTCGTTTAGTTTTAAAATATTGTTAATTATTGTGTGTCTGTCTGTATATATATTTGCTGAATTTTATAGGAATAAAAGTATTTGGTAGTTACTAAAGCTTCTAAAACAATTTTAATATATCTATATGTAACCTTGTTACAACATGACACAGAAGAATTGGTATCACTCACCTAGCCAGCCCCAGTTGACTCGTTCCAACTCGTCTACAAAAAAAATCACGAGGCACTCTCCATGACGCAATTCACATTCAACTAAGCTCGAGCTCGAGGCTCTCCGCTGGACGTGTTGGTCTACCCTCTCTTCCCCTTCAAACAACTGAACTTCACTGAGCGCGAGTTGTGCGCGCAACGGCGGGCGTGTTCTAAAACTTCTATGGACAATATTTGTGCTTGTGACCGATGCTCGTGCGCTCTCGAGAGTGTTCTAGAACACCCCCTCCCCTCCATCTCTCCACACACTGAGGACACATGATTACCGTAGGGTATATAATGGTTGGAGCCCAGAGTATAGTTACGCATTACACTCTGGGCTTACAAGGTAATAAACCTATCTATTGAGTATGCTCTACACTCTTTTTAAAATTCACTTTGATATTAATATGTTTATCTTTAAATGTCTCAAACTTCAGTACTTTATATTTATGAATAGTGAATTACTATTATCAGGTATATTGCTCCTTGCCCACAAGGCTATGTAAATTTGAGGTAGAACCATTCTGGCTCCATTTATTTTTGTACTTTTTATTTCCACATCACGTAAAATTTATTGGTCTGTTATAACTTAACTGAGAAAGCCATGCTAACTTTATTTCTTGCTGCCAGGACCTATTTTGAGTATTTGTTAAGGGTTGAGGTAGTTTATTTTTACCGCCTTGTTTTCTTTTAGAGGTTGGTTAAATGTGGGGCCAGGAGCCAGCAGGGAGGATAATTCTTGTGTGGACACTTTGTTGGTTATTAAAGTTAGGATAGTTTATTGTCTCTTTGCTTATATCTACATATATATATGGTTATTAAATGTGGGGCCGTGGGCCCCCCAGTGCTTATATCAACGGAGAGAACTCCATTTATTGCTAAATCTTAGGTTATTTAGTATTCTCAGACTTTTGAAATTTATATTTTGCCAAGTATATTTATAATGACTATACCTTTGTTTCGGTTAGGTACTTCTGATCTTCACTCACCTTAAGATTTATGTTAGGGTATGTGCTGATTCTTTGCCATTAATTATGAAATATATTATTTATAGTAGGATTGGAGACCAATTCATTAGAGTTTTACTGTCGTTCTCATATGACGTCGTTTTGGGACGTCTACAAATAAGGGGCCGCCTCTTATTTGTTATTATTTTGGTGCCCATCTGGCCTTGGTGGTAATCCTTCTGTCTTGTTGCCCATCTGGCTTATATCCTCGCTTGTGCTTTAACTCTTATGTTCCGCTCCCTCATTGAGCTGTATAATTTTAATTGTGAAACAAATGTATAACTCTCTTGTGCTTAGCTCTGTGTATTATTTTTGTGGGATAATTATGGGGGTAGGGCACAAATACATTAAGTCATGTTATCTGAAACTTTCTATGTTTATAGATATTATCAATAACTACACAAAATAAAATAATAATATAGTAAAATGTTATTAATTTTGGTCTTAAAGAAATAAGTTTGAATTTTATATACTGTTCTTCCAAACGAAAATCATGGTATATAGACTATATACATCTGTAATGTCATCCCAAAAGCAAAAAACTTTGTGAATTAGATATTTCTTTCACTCTTTTGACTGCTTAGTAAGGTTCATACCAGTGGGATTAAGGTAAAAAAGCTTCTGTCACACCTAGTGTGGTTTACTAGTTATGAGGTGGTCAGGGTTAAAATACTTGCTGATCATATACTGAGGAGTACTTTTAAAAATAGTTTTCCAATGTTTATCCATTCAAATGTTACTACATATCTTCTCTAATATACGGATGTGATCCTTACAACTCAAGTGTAAATACACATTATAGTCTTTATGGCTAGCAAGACGTGGTGTATGTAACAAAAATTACCTCGTAATAGAATTCAAAATAATGAGGTAGGAATTACTGAATTAATCCATTTTAATTTTCGAAGTATCATTGTAACAAGTTTATAAAATAAGAATCTTATTTCGAGACTAATTTATTTATTTTATTCATACACTTATTGTGAATAATTCTAATTTATTTGGTTAGATTTTCCCCTATTGGTGTTTCCATAACCTAGGGTGTCAATCTTGAATATATTGGTCTCCTGGTGACAGATATATAAGGAATGGAATTCCTATCAGATGTACTTGAGGTGTTTTTCCATCCTCGATGGTTCCACATTCTAAATTCACTAAAATAATGGAACAAATACACTAAAGTCAAACTCCTAAATCTTTACTTAATTAATACTAATCGTCGGATATCCCGAACAGGTAATAAAACTGAGTGTAGCAAAAAAAAATTTACTTAAGTAGATAAGAATGTTTGACTCGGTAAGCTAGAAATTACCTTGCAGACGTCCTGCTTTAACATAATATTTAATTCTACGATGCGTTATCTTTAAAATATAGATCACGAAAAAATATAGTTTAAAGATTTCAACACGGATTTTTTCCTTTAACAACCCTATATTTTAAGTTTTATTATTAAATAAAATGTGTGAAATTATGACATCTAATTTTAACCACATATATATTATATTTACGGAGTAATAAGACTATGCTTAGTGAAAAATGTTTTCAATTTATTCTTCTTGTAACAAATATAATAATTTTTTTATGAGTTTACAAAATAAATTTTTAATATATTTGAGAACAAGGATCGAGCGTTTCGTTTAGTTTGAGATATAAGATTCGTAGTTTTTATTTTCCTTCTTTCTTATTGATATGACTAAATCTGATTGTGGGTGAAGGCTGAAACCGATAAAAATCTTAGACTGAACAGAGAAGGAGATACATAAAACTACACAGGCCATTGTATTTTAAGCCACGTTGTCTGACAACTATTAATAATTTCTCGCTTAACGAGGCGGACATCTTGAGCTGGAAATCAGTATTTATTAATATCATATTTTCGTAAAAGTCATTATAATTTAAGAGTATATTTTATTTGGCTTACCAATATAAGCTTTATCGAACGAGAAATGTTGAGTAAATAAAATTTATTTGGCTATTTTAAGTGATCACTTTGCATTCCTGGATAATTTATATTTTCTACCTCAGTTAATAATGTTTTACCACATAATTTAAATCCCCTTTAACCCACCCCTCCTTTTTAATATCGATTTTAAATTCCAAACTTTGTAAACAATATTCCGTCCTAATTCATGTATTCATGTAGATGGCGGAGTGTTGTGATCCATTCCTCTATGTTGCATCCCTGATATATAGAAATTGCACTGATACGCGCGCTCAACTGGTTTCTTGTTTGTTCTCCATGTCTCTACTACTGAACTTTGTACACCACTATTTTATCCTTATCTGTTTCCAAGAGTAATTGCATGATTTCCTCTTTATAACTTTCATGGTTTTTCAACCTCCAAGTTTTGTTTGGTTTGGTTACCATGACAACAATAGTATATAAGATAGAAGAAAGAAGGACTCACGGTCGGATATCTCTTATAGGGATACTTTAAACATTATTTTAGTTCTTATCATAAACACGGCAAGCGTTACTGTCGAGTTTAATCGATTCGATTTTGTTTCTAGTATTGTGTGTAATGGCGCTATTTTGTTATTTTTTGGTTAGTGCCATTTAATTTGAGATTATCTAGTTATTAATCTGTATTTTTTCAAAGTCTTACTGTATGATTGATCATGGTGTATTATAATAATAAGTGTTGTGTGCAGGGATGTGAAAATAGAACATCGATGAGACATCGATTGCCAATAAAGGATGAAAAAAGATGGGCCATTTGGAAGAGACTCATTTCAAATCCAAAATTTGACGCTTTGGATGATAAAAAAATTAGTGCGAATTTTACAATATGCAATGAGCATTTTCAAAATGACTGTTTTAGTCCAGGAACTAAACGTCTGAATGCGAATTCCTTCCCATTTTTGCATTTGCCAGGTAAACTATATAATATTCATATATAGAAATTAATTTAAAGTACAAAAAGAAAATGATAAAAGAGAAATATTTAATTAATATCATTGTACAGATTATATAATTATTTTTTTGTTAATGATATTAAAATTCATAACACTTAAATAGATAAACTATGGTTTATATTAAATAGGCCTAGTCCTTTTCTGCAATATTTGGAAACCCCGTTTAGGCCTACACCACACACCCGAAAAAAAACCTTATAAATAAAAGTAATGGCATTGTCTAGATCAAGGATCCAGCACAATCATAAGATAACTGACATTTTTTCTTTGTCATCTTATAGTAAAAAATATCTTATGGAGATGTAAACTAATATTTCTGCCATTTAGGTTATTTTTTAATTAAAAAGACAGAAAATATAAAAATTAATACTACCATTAAACTCAGATAAGTATGTTTTATGCACTGCAGAAGGATTTTTTTTATTGAAAAATTGGTTAGTATCCAAAAAGAATACATCATAATTTAGTAAGGCATCATGGTTCGAACTACGTAATTGTCATAACTGTTGTCATCTACAACTTGATAAAAGTGATTTATTGATTAGACCTACATAATAATTTTCTTTCCCAGACAAACTTAATTGAAATGTATTATTATGGTTCTTGCCCAACCTAATCTAACCTTGATGCACAAACACATTTAAATTGATTATAATAATTTTTTAATGTTGATGTATGTGAAATCATGAATAATTAATTGTGACACAAACCACCCTCGAATGTCTTCTAGCAATGTTAATGTTTGAACTTAGTTTTTGGCGAGTTCTCTTAAAGTAGAAAAAGTCAAATTTCAGATAAATATGAATATAGTATCATTCGATTTGCCATTCCTTTGTGAGTATAATGATGGTTTTCAATTTATAGTGACTTGTTATCTTAATTGAAAGAGTAAGCCCATAATGTGATGGGAGTATTATTTATCGTACCCTATCGTATTATTAATATAGCTACACACTACAATAATATTGAGATTCAAATATAATATGATTAGAAACTATATCCCAACCTAACCTTACACACATCAATAAAATGATTTAGGCTACCTAAAATATCTTTAACTGAAATAATTTATTCACAAATTCATAACTTTTTTCCATTGTTCTTTTTAAATTTTGGCCCCATTCCATCATTTCTCATGAAAATTTCCAAATTATTTATTAGTTTATTTAAAAAAAAATTATGTGAATAGTACACAACTTAACAAATGTATAATTTTTATGTAAATTAACCTACATCTAAGTTTTAAAAAGGTTTATTTTTTATTCACACAAGAATACCTTTAATAGATAAATACCATTAGTAAAATCAAGATAGTTGGTAAATTTTATAGTCTATCGGTAGTGTAATGAAAGGTTGATTCACTTAATTCACAGTATATCACACTGCCATGCTGTGTAACATTGCTTGAAAAGTGTCATGCCGGATCACGATCAACTTAACGTTGATTTGCAGTTAACTTAACATAAGAAATGTCCTGGGAGGTCTTTTACTTTAAGTGAACACGACTTGAAGGGTAATACTTGATCTAGCCAGCCAATCATTATGCGAGTGACGTCAACGAGGCTATTTAGTAATTCATTTGTTGGTATTATGACCAAGGTCTACTCTTTAGCTTATATTCTAGTGATCAGATATTGAAACAAAATAATTAAACTAAAATAGGAAATATTCTGGAAATTGAAAAATGACACCTGAACACGAGAATCTAACCCAGGACCTTTGGCTTAGTAGTTGGTCCTGGGTTCAGTTCCCGTGACCAGATGTCATTTTTCAATTTTCAGAATATTACATCTAGATGAAGAATTCCTCACTAAAGAGCATAAAAAATACTCGTAGCTTCGGCTAATTGATTCTAAAATAGGAAAGCTAAATTTATCAAAAAATTTAATAATAGATATTTATTATATCGATTGAAAATTGTAAACATTCACACATCATCACTGTACAAATAGTTCAAATCACAGATCATACTCGAGAATGAAGATGTTTGTCTCGATTGGTTACGTTAAGTTACGAGTTATAAAATTAGTATAGAATGTAAAACCCAAGCTTTATTTTCTTACTATCTTAGGATATTTATAAAAAAAATATAAAATGTAATGTCGAATATTAAAATTACATATCAGTAACTTAAAGTAAGCTATCATACATGATATTATAGTTAGGCCTATTCTTGAAATATAGATCTTATAGTACATAATTATAAAAAATATGTTAGCATAAGCTTAAGCAACAATATATTTTTTGTTTATTATTACAAACTATCCGAACCTAACATACCCATGCATGAATAGAATAAAAAATATTCTTGTAGGCCTAAGTGATACTATTTAATAAAACCTAGGCCTACAATGACATACCGTTATTATGAATCCATATGATGGTATGTTCATGTGTTCAAAGTTACTTTATGATCACATGTATTTTTAGCACATGTTATTTATTTCAGCTTTACTTTGACTGCTTAAGCCAAAATAATATTGATTTTTTTCAGGTGAATTGAAGGAACCAGAAAACAATTCAGAGACCTCTAGGCCTACAAAAAATGCAGTATCAACTGTTGCTACCGATAAAGACCCTCAGCTTATTCAAGAATGTAAGTTACCATTTGCCATTTACCTTGAAAGAAAGCAAAGTTTTTTGAAGAGTTACACTAATATAGGACCATGTTGTATTCGGCTGAGATAAGGCTGATACCTTTCAGGCGTAAACGATGTGTACTTAGTAGTTTTTATGGGGACAGAGCATAAAAATTGGTACATTCAAGACAATTTTTAATAAAAAATTTGATGACCTGACTTTCGTAGTACATGTATGATTTTACATCATAATACAAAGCATCATGGATCAAACTACTTATTTGTCCAGTGTTTATGTCTGGATTAGTTTTAGTGAGTTAAGTTATCTAGATGTTCTAAAAATAAAATTATTTTCAATAAATATAATAATACTGTCAATAGGTTATCTTCCCTTGCAAGTTAAACCATAGTCTTAAACATTCAATTATTAGTTATTTGATATAAACAAAAGTTGGTTTAATGTAAGGCTACCACCTCTGAAGCAATATTCCTGTTTTTATTTGCACATAAGTACAATAGTATAGGCGGATAATTAACTTGCGTATCATGTTTTTTATATGTAATGATTGCCATTGTAATAAATTAAATTAAAATAACAATTTGTTTGTCCATAACAAAATTTGCCTCTTTGCACATAGGCCTAGCATGAATATTTTATTCTAGCTAGACTTCTCTCTTATATACAGTACCTCAATCCAACTATAGACATACCTAGTAAATTACTTTTGTTTTTAATGATATTTTTTTATGTTTTATCATTCCATTGATAACTCATGCTGTAAGATAGTTGTTAAATTGTCATTACTAGGCTACAATTTTGAATATGCTGAATGTTCATTGCACACATAACTAAACTTCCTCACAAATTATATTAATTATTCTTATTTTTCTTTAGCACACACACCTACAAAAAAAAGTTTTGCCAGTGAAGAGCCAGTGTCTTCATTAATGTCCCCTAACGATACACCAAGAAAAATGCATGTATCTAGGAGAGAGATTTCTAATTCAAGTAAGTAACAGGGCTATCACACTTTAAAAATTAGCATGAGTAGGCCTAGTAATGTTCACCTTAATTATTTTCTAAACATAATACACTTTTAACAATTTTGATGAAACATCCGCTAAGCAAATTGTTATCAATATTATTATTATTATTTTGCACCACGTCTTACTACCCGTTCGGGATTTTTTTCTTGGGATTCACTTAACAAGGCCTACAAAATATATAAAACTATAGGTTTTGTTTAAGCTTTCTGCTTAGGAATTGTTAAACTAATTTTTATGGATTGAAGGCATGATAGATGGTAGATAGCTTGAATAGTTAAAAAAAGAAATTTTAAAGCTCCTTAAAGGAAAATTATTCTATAACTTATGCCTCTTTTTTTTTCAGCTCCCAAACGCAGAAGAGGTATAACGAAGAAGTGTCGTCATCCTCTTTTGTCTGAAGTTCGAGTTGGAAGATTAGAAAATTTAACTCCAAAAGCTAAAACCTTATATGCACATGCTAATCATTTCAAAAGATTGGCAAAATACCATTCAAGGAAAAACCTTGTCTACCAAAAACGTCTTGAAGCAGCCAACTCCTTTTCTGAGCAAAACTTATTCAAAGACATAAAATTAAATCCTGTTGCTTGTAGGTTTATAATTTCACAGATTAAAACCTCTAAGTACAAACCTAAAGGTAGAAGATTTCTCCTCGAAGATAAAATTTTGGCTTTGTCATTATATAAACAGAGTGGTAAGGGGTATCGCCTTCTTTCGAAAATCTTCAATTTACCCACTAGAAAGGTTCTCACTGTTCTTTTGGCCAAAGTTCCATGCTCACCAGGTATCAATACCAGTATGTTCAAACATCTGAAAAAAACTGTAAAATCACTAAAGCCAGTTGAGAGATTTTGTGCCCTTATTTTTGATGAAATGAGTTTGGCACCTAATATTCAGTGGAATGAGGCAGCTGATTTAATCGATGGATTTGAGGATTATGGACACAGGAGGACAAATAACTTTGCTGATCATGTTTTGGTGTTTATGGTCCGTGGTTTAACCAAAAAGTGGAAGCAACCGGTTGCATTTATGTATTGTAAAGAAACAACCAGCTCTCCTGAGTTTGTGTATAACATCAAAGAAGTTATTAAAGCACTTCACTCCACTGGTTTAAGAGTGTTGGCCACTATTTGTGATCAGGGTGCAACCATTGTAGCCGCTATAAACACACTACTGCAGGATACAAGGGCAGATTGTCTAAGGAATGAAAGAGAGTGCCGTTTTGATGGATTTGTAGTAGATGGTCTGGAAGTAATTCCATTATATGATCCTCCTCATCTACTTAAGGGCATTCGCAATAATATGCTCAAATATAATATCCATTTTGTGGAGGATGGTGTAAAAAAGATAGCAAAATGGAGCTATGTGGAACAACTATTTGAATTGGACCAGCAACAACCGTACCGATTTCGTTCCTGTCCAAAACTGAGCAAGTTTAATGTAGACAAGAAATACATTAAAAAAATGAAGGTCAGTGGGGCCGCTCAAGTGTTCAGTCATCATGCTGCCACATCTATGAGACAAATTGCTGAACGACGTAAGTAAATTAATTCCTGATCTCTTTACTTAAAAACTTCTTTTAATTAGAGCAATAAAGTTTGTTTTATTTTTATTATTTTGAAAAGCTACTGGTATTTTAAATGGGGAATCTCTTGGTTATAATACTAGCCTAACAAATCAATCAATATGAATATTAGCTTTCCTCTTTCCTTTGATGGCTCAACTAGTAGGTATTTGAAAGAGAAACAAAATCTACTTTCCCCCTAAATTCTTTGATATGTATATAAATGAATATTTGTTTTCAATTTCATTTACGGTACAATATTATATTGTTCTCTTTATAATTTTTAAATCTTTAGAGTGTTGAAATTATTCTTTTGAATTGGTTCAAATGCTTAGTCATATCTATTATTATTATTATTAGCACCGCGTCTTACTACCCGTTCGGGTTATACGCACTTACGCTAATGTGTAATGGTAGGGTGACTGTGAGATGAAATAGAGGACCTACAGTTTAACGTAGAATCCGAGCCACGGTGGAGACCTGGCATTCCTCACATTCACAAGATGTCTTGTCAGAGGTGAAGGAAGGGTTTGGTAATCAGATAAATCTTTGCCGGGTTAGTCATATCTAGAACTAATGTTTAAACTAGGCCTATATGTAACCTATAGAACTTTATGGTAAAGCAGGACCCATATTCCTTCATTCTACTAGACACCCCAAATGATCTAATTAATATTTTGTCAGAAGGTTTTAAATTTTTTTTTATCCATCACAACAAAGTATCATACGTCTAATAATGTAACTGCTCTGTAATCCTTCCCCTTTGCCCCCACCCTTTTGCCTAACCATTAGGACCAAACCTAACCAAACTAAAACTAAAACTACTTGTGGCTCAGTTTTCACCTTAAATTTTAATTATCTGAGGGAATATTGCTATCTAAAATGATAAAAAGGTTTATTCTAACATACAAATGTTTGATAAAGCACCCATGGTTTCTTATGTTACAGCTTCTGTTGGTCGTCCTTATATGGATCTCGAAGCCACAGATACTGCCGATTTGCTCCTTTTCTTTGATGAATTGTTCGATAGCGTAAACGGTGTTTTTTTAGTGAGCAGAGATGGTAAGCCTTTACGCACAGCTTTGACACAAGATTCCCCACATTTGCCATTCTGGGATAAGGCAATGACCACACTGCGATCAATGGAATTCCGTGAGGAGAGAACACATTCCAAAGGTAATGTTATTTCTTTGAAAAACTGGCTGTTCACAATCAAAGGAATTATAAGTTTGTGGAAATTAATGAAAACGCTCACAAATTTGAAGTTTTTGGCTACAAGAAGCTTAAACCAGGATCCAATCGAGAATTTTTTTGGTTGCATCAGGTCTCACGGTGCCAGGCAGATCAATCCAACATGTAGATCTTTTAAATCTTCTTTCAAGTCCTTATTAGTCAATAACTTTATGGCTTTGCATTCTGTGGGCTTCAACTGTGAGGAGGATGATAATATTGGAGCTTTGGATACGTTGACTGATTTTATTGTACAAGGTGTCATTGATAGTGATCCTATCAGTTTACCTGAACTTGATATTGAACAGGAAGAAGTTATTACAGAAGAGGATATGTGTGTTCCAGCATGGATCGCAGGTTATATTATGAAACGTATCAAGCATAAATTCAATTGTAATAGGTGTATTAAGTATTTTACCTCCGAAGAGAGGTTGTCTGATCATGACCTCATTTCTAGAAGGGAATACTGCAAATATAAGAGGTCGCTTATGTATCCCTCTAGTCAGTTTACCTCTATGCTTGTGATGTGTAGCTCAAGTATTTTTCATCTCCTCCCTCAAATATGCCACTATCGCGGGGTTGGCCAGTCCATTTACCACTTTTTGGATGAAAAACTAAGAATTCCTCTTACAGACTGTCCAATTCATACAGCTTCAGTGAAGGACTTTTTTATCAAGTTGGTTTGTCGTTTGGTGATTCATTTTTGGTGCAAAACCATCAATGGTATATTGTGTGGCAAAACAAAAATATTTCCTGGGGAAAAAGACAAAATCAAGATAGCAGCAATGAAGCGCTACAACAAGTACTCAAAGAGAGCATATCACTAGTTTAAACATTAGTATGAAAAATGTGTAACTATTTCTGTCTGGTTAATATGAGATTAAGATTAGAGAAAGCCTTTCCCACAACTTTATGTAAATAATGTTTAAATTACATTCCACCTTGTTTTTAATTTATATTTGATTATGAGTAAAATTTTGTGAGAGAAGAATTTTGGATGTGCAATCACACCTGTGAATCTGGTAATCTAATTTACCAACTAGAATGCCAACAAGGTACTGCACAATATGTTGGCCTCACCACCGAAACTCTACGTAAACGCATGAATGGACACCGCCATGACACCAAAATCAAGAATACAGAAAAACAAGTTTCACACATGCCTCCATTTATAATTTCAACTTTGAAGACTGCTATACTGTTAAGGTGTAAAATCATTTAACAGAACACATTGCAATGTGTTCCTGTTAAGAAGATGAGAACTGGCATATAAATGGGTCACAGTATAGAAAACCACCCAACCTAAATATTTGTTAACTAAGCTTAATTTTAACCCTGTTCCAACTCTAGCCCCAACTACAGCGATAGAAGAATTTATTTCATGCATAATGTCTACTTCTGCTACCGTTATGCCACTAAAATGAAAGTAAATCTTAAAGCAATAAATTATCTAATTTTCACAAACTTGATCATGAACAGACTCAAATCATGTGAGTTTTTATTTTGATTGTAAATACCGTAGATACAAATGATAGTAATTTTGTTTTAGGTATATTAATATTGAGACATAATTTAAAATTGTGTTGACTATTGCAATTAATGATCACATATTCAAAAGCTGGAGTAACTGAGTAATTAAATTAGCCTACATTTTGTAATATAATTTTATTCATTAATGAGCTTAGTATGGAATGTTAAGAACACATTTCGCTAAAATATTTTGTAAATAATATTTGGTGTTGAGAGCTTGAAAATATGGGCCTACACAATATAAACTTTTTAATCAAAACAATAAAAAGAATTCAAACTTCAATCAGACTTTTAGAATATTTGATTTGATTTGGCTTTGCTCTGAATAAAAAAATTTATCTACTTTTGAAGACATTAAAAAAAGTTTCTATAATGGACTGCTACAGAATTGTTTTATTGGTAGACCAAACCAACTGAATGTGTCTGAAGGAAGAGATTTATATTTCAACTATTTCTTACTAAATTTTCCATGTGTTTATTGTATGAAAAGATGTATTTTAAAATTATGATATAGTGACTGAATATAAATAACTGGATGGGTAACCTTTAGGTTATCCTAGTATCATGGTCATTCCTCACCCTGTTTTCAGAATATAATCTTGTAAAATATTAGTTTAAGGCTTCCTTTTCAATGTTTGTTTATTGTTTTAATATTTATTAATATTTACAGATTTTTTTTTCTGGTTTTCCTCCTATTGACTGTTATAAAATGATTTTTATTGCATTTAAAAAGAAGGGAAAAAGCTGTAACTATCAGACTATACGTTAATTTTTAAATGGTTAAGTGTATTTGTATGTTTTGTACATTATCAGCATTAAGTTTGTAGTATTAGAGGGATAATAATCTTGGTCATGTTCACTCATCTAGATTATATAATTGAATGAGCATGTGTTTCTTCTGATTGAGACAATGCTTATTATCATTGTCACAATATTTGTGTATTTCTATTGTAAACGCGCACTTGTGTCATGCCACTCCACCTCTAAAAAAGTATTATTTTAATTAGTTAGGGGGTGACCTGGCGGTCTAGGGGTAAGGTGTCAGACTTCTGTGCTGGCGGCCGGGGTTCAATCCTCTGTCCCGGCACAGATTTATCTGATTACCAAACCCTTCCTTCATCTCTGACAAGTTATCTTGTGAATGTGTGGAATGCCAGGCCTCCACCGTGGTTCGGATCCCACGTTAAACTGTAGGTCCCTCATTTCATTTCACAATCACCCTACCGTTACATATTAGCGTAAGTGCGTATAACCCGAACGGGTAGTAAGACGCGGTGCTAATAATAATAATAATAATAATAATAATAATAATTAGTTAAGAGTCTTGATCATGAATGGATAAGAGCTGGCTTATTGGAACATTGTAAAGATTAGGCATGTCCAACTGGCAGGTCACTTGAGGCCTACCAGCTCAAATTAAGAAATAAACAACAAATTAGTATCTTGGGAGCTGATGTAAATGTGTTTGCTATTATTATTATTATTATTATTATTATTATTATTATTATGTGAGCCTAAAATAGGACGGTTAAAACGTGGCACCAATACTAATCATTATAATATAGCAGAATGTTATTAATATTGACTAAAAAAATAATGTATTTTCTAAAATCTCTTTTCCATTTTGTTCTAACACTAACAACTTTTAAAAATGTCTACAAATTTTTTCATGTGATGCTTAATTTATATCTACATTTCTCAAATATGTAACATAATATAAGAAAAATAAATACTACACTCACTGACAACCTTTAAGAGAATTGCAGACTTTATGGAGAATTGCTTATCTTATATTGTATTTTGGTAGCTACTATTAAGTACTGCTGCTTTCTTATGTTCTAATAGTTCTGAAATACTTGAAAGAACCTTGTATTATGAGTGATAGGGAAGGAAGCTAACCCAAAATGGTAGTTAGGCTAGGTCTTAATATATACTATTGACCTTAGATTGGAATATGAAGTCAAAGATTTATTTTATGTTAGTAAAGAATTCATAAAGAAACATTCTGAATAACTAATATTTAATCATACTTGTTACATACCATAAATTTCATTTTTATCTTCTTATTTCCATCTAAGGCACATATCTTGCTACTCATATTTGGGAGATCACCAAATTATACACTATCTAATAATTTATCATAGTCTTTACTAACTTTAAATGATCCACTTTCAAGCCATGGCGTTCGTTGTCACAAGAAAATGTTAAAGAAAATGCATGAATAGTTTACTAAAGTGTAATATCATTAACTACAAATTACCACAAAACACCTACCTGTAATGCGATACAATGGTAATAAAGTAAAAAAATCATAATTCTAACACCTGTAGATCCTTTAATCTGTCTCACTGGCAATCTTACAATATTTATTGTTTTTTTTAAGTAAGTGTAGTGCCATAAACACAAAAGGCCAAAATTATATTTGATAAACCATTTTATTGATAAAACTAATTACCACACTAAAACCAAACAACTAATTTAATGGACGTTAGAGAGAAAAGACAATCTACTGGCAAAATCCATAACTCAATGTTGCAAAAAAAAATGTGTTATATAAAAACAGTTTAGTCATTTAAGGATAAGAAATGACAATGCAGTGGCTCTATACTGATAATGTATTTCCCTCAGAGGGCATCAGAGAGTGTATTTATCAATGGTATTTTTGTTTATCCTAAATTTCCTTGTCATTCCCCATTTTGTAATACCGCCATGAGCTGTTTAGAACAGTGGTATTTAAACTTTTTGGTTTGCTTACACCCTGATACAATTTCTCTTAACTTTGTGCCCCCAAAAGGTGTTGGTGTATAATGCAAGCTTCATCTAGAACAAAACTGGCACTCCAAGATCTCATTCCCGGATCTCTGGTTATTCAATGTTTAGGCTAAATATTTTTAAAATGGTACATATCACCTAATATGTCTTCATGTACCCCCTTTTTGCCATTGGGGGTACGCTCGCTCCAGTTTGAATACCAATGATATAGAATAACCATGACTTTAAAAGTTATCAAATTGGTCACATTTTATTTAAACTGTACAACTTGTCATATAATAAGTGGGATACTTGAACTAAAAAATTGTTTTAGTGTTTCTATTAATGAGTGATCTGCCCGAAGGTAGGCAATACATTGGTATTATCATGGACGCCCAAGGTAGATTAGCCAGGGTGATAAATGTCATGGTGGTTTGCTATTGCCTACAACAGCACAGAGGGGAGGACCTACCGTTTAACAAGGGTTCCGAACCATACTTTATTGTGTTTTTCTAATCTAAGTTGATTTAAGTGTTGGCCTCATAAATGGTGCACCTCGACTTTGTCGGGTATGTAAAAAAAATCTCCAAACATATCTACTAATTGTCTGGTTTTTCGTCAAGGGAAGAAGCCTGTGTATGCGCCTAAACTCGGCTGCTTCACCACCAAACACTAAACAAATGAAAGTAAATCGTGATTTTTTAATCACGAGCAGATAAATTAGTTTGTTTTCAATTTTAACATGCTATTTGTTTAGGATATTTGATTAAGTTAATGGGTGTTTTAACATGTAATTGCCCTTATTCATCTCTGTAATTCTTATTTTCAGTACCTCACTAAACACATTAAAGATAACACGCCAAAAAAAGTAATATGAACCAAAAAAATCTAAAATTAAAATCTAGTCGCAATGAAGTAAAAAATTCAACAATACTAAAAAATCTGGTCATGGTGTAATCATTTAATTATTTTAAATATTATGGTGCAAGGTAACTAAGTGTCTAGATAAAAGACCTGTGAGCACAACCACCCACTCCTCAGTTAACACCGATATATATTAGTAGAAATGAAATATCAATATAACAAACATTAAAACATCCTTGATAATAGTCGATTATTACTTGTAAAAATTGAGCAACGGGACTTTACATTTCCCGATTGTTTACAAAAGTCGGTGTTAATATGTGATAAATATTTAACTTTATATTTAAAATAATGAACTATGTAAAAGTAATAAATCTCATTAGCTTCATTTGATTTTAGCTACTTTTTCATAATCAAACCAAAGCATCTTAAGTCTGCCGTTCCACCCCCAGCTTCTCGTGGCCTAGGTGGTCGCCTAGATATAGGCTACAAAGATTAGAGCACTATCACCATACAGAAGTGACTAACCTCAGATCTCACTAGACTTAGCAATGCAAGGATATGGGAATCCTTGGAAGGTTATTTGAAGAGAGTGGCATATTTGTAATTTTAGTAATTGCTATAAAGATTTAGAATTTTATTTACTTTAAAACAAATTTAAATTTCACTAAATATAATGTGGGGCCATCACTCAACTTGGTTGAGACCTCTGGCTGTCTTGTTTGAATTCCAAAATAAATGCATTACAGTTGAATAGATGTGTCCAAAATATATTTATTTTTTAGGTTATAATAAAATAATACATAATATAGCTAAAGTAATAATTTAAAGTGCAGTGCATTTAAAACACCTTTTGATCATTTTACCCCTTATTCTGACTCTTATAATAAATTAATCAATTTGAGTGAATTAATTCCTACACTAGATTTAAATTTGGCGCCATTCGGCTGGTTTGAAATTTTAGTACCCGAAACAACCACCGCTACTATTAGCGCTGAAAAGAGTTTGTGCTCAACACATGGGAGATGCCGATCTATACTATACTTTTATCTATGGAAGGACTCTCAAAAAGGACGCGCTGATTTTTAGACGGATCAAACTGTAGTACGAATACTAAAAGTTATTTTTATGGGATAAATTTTATTTTCCATCAACTGGCACTGGTTATTTATAAAGCCTGAACGATTCTTGATCCAGACAAGAGGAGATTATTCAAAGCTTAATAAGTAACTTTGTTTATTTGAAGATATAAACTGGGGACGCTATGGCCATAGCGAAGAACTTTCGTTTGCTTCGTGTGTCTTCGCCATCAAGACAATAGAGAAACCAGTAAGATATTTCCTTTTATTATTAATTCAAGACTACCAAATTATTTGTAAAGCTGATTAAGGTGGATGATATTTCTTTCTGTAGCACAACAAACTTAATTACTCAACCTGAGTCATTCCTACATCAGAACATTATCTATATTTATGATTAGTTTTATTTTATTTTACTAATATTAATTACTTACCTAAATAGTATCATGCCACAGGGTTAACCGGTTAGCGTTGTATTTTATCTTGGTACAAGATAGGTAGGATATCTTACCAAATATTGCTACAATTAAATTATATGTGCCCACTGATTATTTTGTGTCTTAGTTATATTAAATTTATTTGTCTTACCATATGACACATTTTATTTTTAACTAGAAATAACAACATCAAGAATTAATAGAATTTTTTTTATGATATTGTTCTATTTAACAAACTTTCGTTTTTCTACATTATGTTCAATATTTTGGGTGTGATTTTTTTCTTCCACGGTCATAACCAGAGTACTTTTATTTGTATCACGTAATTTGTTGGCACCCCCTTTTATTCCACTTTTATTTCATACTTTACGGGGAGATCCAGGACTACCACGTATACACTTCAGGGGGTAAGTTAGTAGGGGGGTTTGTGCTATACGGGGACACCCATTAATCCTGATTTTAATGGCTCCTGAGATGACAGGATAGGCATGTGGGATGGGGGAGGGTGGGGGAAGGAGAGGGTTGGAGCCCTCGATGTGAGGTGAGGGGTGGAGGGGGGACAAGAGGACTGTGATCTCCAGGAGAGGAGAGGGGGTGGAGGGGGGGGGACAATATTTTTTTGGACGAGGACTGTGATCTCCTGGGGGAGGGGGGTTGAAGCACTAGGATGGCTGAGAGAGGGGGCGAGGGGAGACTGCAGTCGTCTCACAGCCTGACGGATCCACTCTACCTTCACGCAAATGCGGGTTCACTTCCCAATTCCTATATCCCTCAAACCCTGATGGTCAAGGATATGACAAGTATTATTCCCTGCTGAGATGAGCGGGGGAGACTGCAAATGCGGGTTCAGGTCGTCTCACAGCCTGACGGATCCACTCTACCTTCACGCAAATGCGGGTTCACTTCCCAATTCCTATCTCCCTCAAACCCTGATGGTCAAGGATATGACAAGTATTATTCACCTCGTGTGTATGCGTATGTGTATGTGTAGGTGTAGGTGTATGTTGTGAATAGTTTTTTTGAAATGAGTTTAACAATACGAGGTTCGAACCTTGCTTCCCAGGATAATTGTACTCGAAACTAATATGGTAGAATTTAGATAAAGATACGCTCATTCATGCGGAGGGAGTAAACATTGAATTGTTTTCAGGAGGAAACACCTAAAGGAACAGGCTACAGATCTAGATGTCCAGGGTTCAATCCTCGGTACTGCCGTGTAGATCGCAGGAAACGACCTAATGGAATAGGCTACTGATCTAGAGGTCCCGAGTTCAATCCCTAGATCACAGAAAACAACCTAATGGAACAGGCTACTGATCTAGAGGTCCCGAGTTCAATACTCATATCTATAGAGTAGATCACAGGAAACAACCTAATGGACCAGGCTACTGATCTAGAGGTCCCGAGTTCAATCCTCATATCTATAGTGTAGATCACGGGAAACAACCTAATGGAACAGGCTACTGATCTAGAGGTCCCGAGTTCAATCCTCATAGGAAACAACCTAATGGAACAGGCTACTGATCTAGAGGTCCCGGGTTCAATCCTCATATCTATAGTGTAGGTCACAGGAAACAACCTAATGGAACAGGCTACTGATCTAGAGGTCCCGAGTTCAATCCTCATATCTATGGTCAGTCCTAGCAAAGATTGGGAATTAAGGATATGTCAAGTATTATTCACCTCTAAATAAATAGTACAGTTTTTTCTATAAATATTATCCACTCTAGCTCCATGCAAATGCGGCTACACTTCCCAATTCCCTAACCTTGATGGTCAGTCCTAGCAAAGATTGGGAATTAAGGATATGACAAGTATATCTCTCTCTGTCTCTCAAAGATTCTTTCATGCATAGTCTTAGTCTATCAACATACGCATACATATAGTCTTTTCAATCCCTCTCTCTCTCTCTCTCAAACCTTGACGGTCTGTAGGACAGCTACGGGTCTCGAAGTATCCACTCTACCTTCATACAAATGTGAGTTCACTTCCACTAATTCCTACGCGGTCTCAAACCCTGATGGTCAGTCCTAGCAAAGATTTAGGAATTAAGGATATGACAAGTATTATTCAGTACAAAATTCTCTCTCTCAAAGATTCTTTCATGCATAGTCTTAGTCTATCATCATACGCATACATATAGTCTATACAATCCCTCTCTCTCTCTCTCTCAAACCTTGACGGTCTGTAGGACAGCTACGGGTCTCGAAGTATCCACTCTAGCTCCATGCAAATGCGGGTACACTTCCCAATTCTCAAACCTTGATGGTCAGTCCTAGCAAAGATTGGGAATTAAGGATATGACAAGTATTATTCACCTCTAAATAAATAGTACAGTTTTTTTAAACCTAGTATATTCTTAATATCTTTCTCTCTCTCAAACCCTGATGGTCAGGATACAGTTCCATAGGTCCCAGGTTCAATCCTCATAGGAAACAGCCTAACGGAACGGGATACAGATCTAGAGGTTCCCTGGTTCAATCCCCCCACAGGAAACAACCTAATGGAACAGGATACAGATCTAGAGGTTCCCGGGTTCAATCCTCAACAGGAAACAGCCTAATGGAACAGGATACAGATCTAGAGGTTCCAGGTTCAATCCTCATAGGAAACAGCCTAACGGAACAGGCTACTGATCTAGAGGTTCCCGGGTTCAATCCTCATATCTATGAGGCCGGCTTATGGACCTCGAACCCTGATGGTCAGTCCTAGCAAAGATTGGGAAATAAGGATATGACAAGTATCCACTCAACCTCTAATTAAACCTTCCCAATTCTCGAACCCTGGGAATTAAGGATATGATAAGTATTATTCAGTACATCACGGGTCTCTAACCATGGGATATGACACAGGAAACAGCCTAACGGAACAGGCTACTGATCTAGAGGTTCCCGGGTTTCCCGTCCATCAATGACTCACGGTCATTCATCATGGGCACGGGGCGAATCCTGGATAACTCAGCGGTAAGAGTATGAGCTTAGTCCTGACAGAGGGTTCTTCTTCATTGCGAGCAGTTTAACGGTGGAGGTCTGACATTCCTCGGTGAGGGAATGGTTTGTGGCGGGACCGAGGATTGAACCCCGACCGTCAGCATAGAAGTGTGACGCCTTACACCTAGACCATCAGCTCACCCCGGTAGCGCGTATGATGATGGTATTAGTTAATAATCTTTTAAAATCTTTAAAAAAGATTTGTTTACATCATTAACTGTCAATACAAGGTTCGAACCAACTTAACACTTAAGATTTAAATCAATTAGAACTTTCATCTACGATATCTAAACATCACTAGACTATTATTTATCATCGTGTTCGTCAAAGTTTAAAGGTGGTTGCTTAGAGTTCAGTCATTTATTATCTTTAAAAAAACAACCCAGGCAAAGTTCAGTCATTTATTGGCTTAGTACAGTAAAGTTCAACCATAAACATACAGCCCATTAATTACATTGGCTAAATTGCTTAGTTAGTGACTGGATTACTAATATATTTTTTCAGAAATAAACATAGAACTATATCAAACTAAGCAAAGTTCAGTCATTTAATAGCTTAGTACAGCAAAGTTCAACCATAAACATACAGTGCATTAATTACATTGGCTAGCTAACAATATTTTTTTCTAAAACACCGGCAAAGTTCTATCATTTATTGGCTTAGTACGTCAAAGTTCGATCATTAATTACCTTAAAAAACATACAGTCCATTAATTACATTAGCCAAAGTTCAAACGGTCTTAATCGCCTTTTCATTAATTCTTTTACAAGATTCATACATTTAAAAAGTTAATTACATTACGAAGTTCAACCATTAATTACCTTAAAAAATTCATCTGAATATTGAATTAAGCAAAGTTCAAACAATCTTCCTTAAAAACAAAGTTTGACCAATAATTGCCTTAAAAACAAACAGTTACTTCATTTGAATATTGAATTAGCCAAAGTTCAAATAACCTTAATTACCATTAAATGAATTACCTTTAAATGAGGATGTAACAAAGGAGATTGGTTAAATACACTCTCTTCAACTCCTCACCTAGTAGAATCGTAAAAGTTCTGCATGTGTAGATTTAAACCATTCCTAAATCAGTTACTTCATTTGAATATTGAATTTGCCAAAGTTCAAAAAATCTTAATCACCTTTAAATGAGACTGGATTATGACGGAGCTAACAATATTTTTCTAAAACACAGGCAAAGTTCTATCGTTTATTGGCTTAGTACAAAGTTCGGCCATTAATTGTCAAAAAATCTTAATCACCTTTAAATGAGACTGGATTATGACGGAGCTAACAATATTTTTTTCTAAAACACAGGCAAAGTTCTATCATTTATTGGCTTAGTACGTCAAAGTTCGATCATTAATTACCTTAAAAAACATACAGTCCATTAATTACATTAGCCAAATTTCAAACGATCTTAATCACCTTTTCATTAATTCTTTTACAAGATTCATACATTTAAAAAAGTTAATTACATTACGAAGTTCAACCATAAATTACCTTAAAAAATTCATCTGAATATTGAATTAAGCAAAGTTCAAACAATCTTCCTTAAAAACAAAGTTTGACCATTAATTGCCTTAAAAACAAACAGTTACTTCATTTGAATATTGAATTAGCCAAAGTTCAAATAACCTTAATTACCATTAAATGAATTACCTTTAAATGAGGATGTAACAAGGAGATTGGTTAAATACACTCTCTTCAACTCCTCACCTAGTAGAATCGTAAAAGTTCTGCATGTGAAGATTTAAACCATTCCTAAATCAGTTACTTCATTTGAATATTGAATTAGCCAAAGTTCAAAAAATCTTAATCACCTTTAAATGAGACTGGGTTATGACGGAGCTAACAATATTTTTCTAAAACACAGGCAAAGTTCTATCATTTATTGGCTTAGTACGTCAAAGTTCGATCATTAATTACCTTAAAAAAAACATACAGTCCATTAATTACATTAGCCAAAGTTCAAACGATCTTAATCACCTTTTCATTAATTCTTTTACAAGATTCATACATTTAAAAAAGTTAATTACATTACGAAGTTCAACCATTAATTACCTTAAAAAATTCATCTGAATATTGAATTAAGCAAAGTTCAAACAATCTTCCTTAAAAACAAAGTTCGACCATTAATTGCCTTAAAAACAAACAGTCACTTCATTTGAATATTGAATTAGCTAAAGTTCAAATAACCTTAATTATCATTAAATGAATTATCTTTAAATGAGGATGTAACAAGGAGATTGGTTAAATACACTCTCTTCAACTCCTCACCTAGTAGATTCGTAAAAGTTCTGCATGTGTAGATTTAAACCATTCCTAAATCAGTTACTTCATTTGAATATTGAATTAGCCAGGAAACAGCCTGATGGAACAGGATACAGATCTAGAGGTTCTCGGGTTCAATCCTCATAGGAAACAGCCTAATGGAACAGGATACAGATCTAGAGGTCCCAGGTTCAATCCTCATAGGAAACAGCCTAACGGAACAGGCTACTGATCTAGAGGTTCCCGGGTTCAATCCTCACAGGAAACAACCTAACGGAACAGGCTACTGATCTAGAGGTTCCCGGGTTCAATCCTCGGCACTTTCACGGAACAGGCTACTGATCTAGATGTACCGGGTTCAATCCTCGACAGGAAACAACTTAACGGAACAGGCTACAGATCTAGAGGTCTCGAGTTCAATCCCTAGATCACAGAAAACAACTTAACGGAACAGGTTACTGATCTAGAGGTTCCCAGGAAACAACCTGGATATGACAAGTATTATTCAGTACAAAATTCTCCCTCTCTCTCTCTCTCTCAAAGTCTTAGTTTTTTTTTCGGTATGGAACACCCGGGTGGAGAGGTTATCTCTCGCATCGCGACGTAGCGTTTAGACCCTATGGGCAGGGTTATAAGGCGCCCCACACGGTAAAGTGTGTCGTGGCGGGCTTGACCTAGTGACTACGGTGCACAGCTGCTCTTGAAAGAGCCGTACATTATCATAACAGTCAAGGTATTAGAACATAAATTTCTTTCCAAGTGACATGCTTAGAATCATAATACTTAAGTAGTTTTCACATTGAGGGTCTAGATCTGTGTACTTTGTAGGAGGGGCAATCATTGGCTTCAATCCTCGGACGGTTCTCTCTCTCTCTCTCTCTCTCTCTCCCAGGGTCGGAGAGTTTCTCTCTCTGGGAGAAGTACGTCCCAGTTCACCTGCACCTGCTAGCTTCCCTTAGCACATTATCATAGAGATGGGAACGGTAAACGGTAGGTCTACCCTTTATTACCTCAAAACACAGCTGTACGGTTTCTTGACGAAGAATACCTTTGTCCTGCACGAGTCTTCGTGGGAGGGAAGGGATCAGCTCCTGAATTATATCGTCGTGAACCCCTTGATCTTTTTTGAAGCGAGGTCTAGGAAAAAAAAAAAACAGACCTCCTCAACACCTGACCCATGATTGAGAATGGTGTCTCTTCATGCTAGGCTGGAGTTATTTAAGAATACCTCCGATTCTAATCACCGGAGCGCGCGGAGAGGCTATGACCCTGCAGGAGGGTTGGGTAGAGAATCTTGATTATAAGCTTCCTCCTCTCCTCCCGCTGCTATCTCGCTTCACACGAGAACATCTGCGTGAGATGAACAATATATATAGATCTGAACTTCTAGGCGGGCTCATCTGCATTCATCCCGGCAAACAGTAGCTTCTTTTTTTCCGTATTAGAGTGTGTCGCTATGTTGATCGATGTGCAAGGATATTCGGGCGAAGAAATATCATTCGTTTTCAAAGAGGTGAGGGTTTTACATTTTGAACATTTCGAGGAAATCAACTATAAGTTTCTTCCGCCGTGTAAGTTGGATAACCTCTCTGTTTCGACTATGGAAAATATAGAGTGGGTAAGAACTCGTCATCATGGACTATCTTGGTGTGAAGGTGATATACCATACGCGAATCTACGTTCTACCATAATCCCTCATCTGGAACGGTACGGCTCGCGAGTATCGATCTATATCAAAGGAGCGGAGAAGTTAACTTGGCTAGAGAAACTCATAGGTTCCGATACAGACAAGTATGAGTTTTTTGAGTTAGGCGAACTTGGATGTCCTTCCTTGGGAAAGCTAAAAAAACTGTACAACGCGAACAAGTGCGCTACTCATTACGCTAGCTTCTATTCTTGTGCTACGGAAAATGTTCTACTACTTAAGGAATGGTTTAAATCTACCCATGCAGAACTTTTACGATCCGACTAGGAGAGGAGTTGAAGAGAGTGTATTTAACCAATCTCCTTGTTACAGTCTCATTTAAAGGTAACTAAGTTTGTTTGAACTTTGGTTAATTAATATTTGAATGAAGTAACTGATTTTTTTAGAAAAAATATTGTTAACTTATTCCTAATACAGACTCATTTAAAGGTAATTAAGATTTTTTGAACTTTGGCTAATTCAATATTCAAATGAAGTAACTGATTTAGGAATAGTTTAAATCTACACATGCAGAACTTTTACGATTCTACTAGGTGAGGAGTTGAAGAGAGTGTATTTAACCAATCTCCTTGTTACATCCTCATTTAAAGATAATTCATTTAATGATAATTAAGGTTATTTGAACTTTGGCTAATTCAATATTCAAATGAAGTAACTGTTTGTTTTTAAGGCAATTAATGGTCGAACTTTGTTTTTAAGGAAGATTGTTTGAACTTTGCTTAATTCAATATACAGATGAATTTTTTAAGGTAATTAATGGTTGAACTTCGTAATGTAATTAACTTTTTTAAATGTATGAATCTTGTAAAAGAATTAATGAAAAGGTGATTAAGATCGTTTGAACTTTGGCTAATGTAATTAATGGACTGTATGTTTTTTAAGGTAATTAATGATCGAACTTTGACGTACTAAGCCAATAAATGATAGAACTTTGCCTGTGTTTTAGAAAAAAATATTGTTAGCTCTGTCATAATCCAGTCTCATTTAAAGGTGATAAAGATTTTTTGAACTTTGGCTAATTCAATATTCAAATGAAGTAACTGATTTAGGAATGGTTTAAATCTACACATGAAGAACTTTTACGATTCTTCTAGGTGAGGAGTTGAAGAGAGTGTATTTAACCAATCTCCTTGTTACATCCTCATTTAAAGGTAATTCATTTAATGGTAATTAAGGTTATTTGAACTTTGGCTAATTCAATATTCAAATGAAGTAACTGTTTGTTTTTAAGGCAATTAATGGTCAAACTTTGTTTTTAAGGAAGATTGTTTGAACTTTGCTTAATTCAATATTCAGATGAATTTTTTAAGGTAATTAATGGTTGAACTTCGTAATGTAATTAACTTTTTAAATGTATGAATCTTGTAAAAGAATTAATGAAAAGCCGATTAAGACCGTTTGAACTTGACTGAACTTTGATTGGGTTGTTTTTTTAAGATAATAAATGACTGAACTCTAAGCAACCACCTTTAAACTTTGACGAACACGATGATAAATAATAGTCTAGTGATGTTTAGATATCGTAGATGAAAGTTCTAATTGATTTAAATCTTAAGTGTTAAGTTGGTTCGAACCTTGTATTGACAGTTAATGATGTAAACAAATCTTTTTTAAAGATTTTAAAAGATTATTAACTAATATCATCATCATACGTGCTACCGGGGTGAGCTGATGGTCTAGGTGTAAGGCGTCAGACTTCTATGCTGACGGTCGGGGTTCAATCCTCGGTCCCGCCACAAACCATTCCCTCACCGAGGAATGCCAGACCTCCACCGTTAAACTGCTCGCAATGAAGAAGAACCCTCTGTCAGGACTAAGCTCATACTCTTACCGCTGAGTTATCCAGGATTCGCCCCGTGCCCATGATGAATGACCGTGAGTCATTGATGGACGGGAAACCCGGGAACCTCTAGATCAGTAGCCTGTTCCGTTAGGCTGTTTCCTGTGTCATATCCCATGGTTCGAGACCCGTGATGTACTGAATAATACTTGTCATATCCTTAATTCCCAATCTTTGCTAGGACTGACCATCAGGGTTCGAGGTCCATAAGCCGGCCTCATAGATATGAGGATTGAACCCGGGAACCTCTAGATCAGTAGCCTGTTCCGTTAGGCTGTTTCCTATGAGGATTGAACCTGGAACCTCTAGATCTGTATCCTGTTCCATTAGGCTGTTTCCTGTTGAGGATTGAACCCGGGAACCTCTAGATCTGTATCCTGTTCCATTAGGTGGTTTCCTGTGGGGGGATTGAACCAGGGAACCTCTAGATCTGTATCCCGTTCCGTTAGGCTGTTTCCTATGAGGATTGAACCTGGGACCTATGGAACTGTATCCTGACCATCAGGGTTTGAGAGAGAGAAAGATATTAAGAATATACTAGGTTTAAAAAAACTGTACTATTTATTTAGAGGTGAATAATACTTGTCATATCCTTAATTCCCAATCTTTGCTAGGACTGACCATCAAGGTTTGAGAATTGGGAAGTGTACCCGCATTTGCATGGAGCTAGAGTGGATACTTCGAGACCCGTAGCTGTCCTACAGACCGTCAAGGTTTGAGAGAGAGAGAGAGAGGGATTGTATAGACTATATGTATGCGTATGATGATAGACTAAGACTATGCATGAAAGAATCTTTGAGAGAGAGAATTTTGTACTGAATAATACTTGTCATATCCTTAATTCCTAAATCTTTGCTAGGACTGACCATCAGGGTTTGAGACCGCGTAGGAATTAGTGGAAGTGAACTCACATTTGTATGAAGGTAGAGTGGATACTTCGAGACCCGTAGCTGTCCTACAGACCGTCAAGGTTTGAGAGAGAGAGAGAGAGGGATTGAAAAGACTATATGTATGCGTATGTTGATAGACTAAGACTATGCATGAAAGAATCTTTGAGAGAGAGAGAGAGAGATATACTTGTCATATCCTTAATTCCCAATCTTTGCTAGGACTGACCATTAAGGTTTGAGAATTGGGAAGTGTACCCGCATTTGCATGGAGCTAGAGTGGATACTTCAAGACCCGTAGCTGTCCTACAGACCGTCAAGGTTTGAGAGAGAGAGAGAGAGAGAGAGGGATTGAAAAGACTATATGTATGCGTATGTTGATAGACTAAGACTATGCATGAAAGAATCTTTGAGAGAGAGAATTTTGTACTGAATAATACTTGTCATATCCTTAATTCCTAAATCTTTGCTAGGACTGACCATCAGGGTTTGAGACCGCGTAGGAATTAGAGGAAGTGAACCCACATTTGTATGAAGGTAGAGTGGATACTTCGAGACCCGTAGCTGTCCTACAGACCGTCAAGGTTTGAGAGAGAGAGAGAGAGGGATTGAAAAGACTATATGTATGCGTATGTTGATAGACTAAGACTATGCATGAAAGAATCTTTGAGAGAGAGAGAGAGAGAGATATACTTGTCATATCCTTAATTCCCAATCTTTGCTAGGACTGACCATCAAGGTTTGAGAATTGGGAAGTGTAGCCGCATTTGCATGGAGCTAGAGTGGATAATATTTATAGAAAAAAACTGTACTATTTATTTAGAGGCGAATAATACTTGTCATATCCTTGACCATCAGGGTTCGAGGTCCATAAGCTGTCCTCCCACGTAGGAATTGGGAAGGTTTAATTAGAGGAAGTGAACCCGCATTTACAGGATAATATTTATAGTCTCCCCCGACCCCTCTCAGCCATCCCGAGTCTGGTGCGAGAGATAACCCTTAGGAAGTGAACCCGCATTTGCATGGAGGTAGAGTGGATAATATTTATAGAAAAAAACTGTACTATTTATTTAGAGGGCGAATAATACTTGTCATATCCTTGACCATCAGGGTTCGAGGTCCATAAGCTATCCTCCCACGTAGGAATTGGGAAGGTTTAATTAGAGGAAGTGAACCCGCATTTGCAGGATAATATTTATAGTCTCCCCCGACCCCTCTCAGCCATCCCGAGTCTGGTGCGAGAGATAACCCTTAGGAAGTGAACCCGTATTTGCATGGAGGTAGAGTGGATAATATTTATAGAAAAAACTGTACTATTTATTTAGAGGTGAATAATACTTGTCATATCCTTAATTCCCAATCTTTGCTAGGACTGACCATAGATATGAGGATTGAACTCGGGACCTCTAGATCAGTAGCCTGTTCCATTAGGTTGTTTCCTGTGATCTACACTATAGATATGAGGATTGAACCCGGGACCTCTAGATCAGTAGCCTGTTCCATTAGGTTGTTTCCTATGAGGATTGAACTCGGGACCTCTAGATCAGTAGCCTGTTCCATTAGGTTGTTTCCCGTGATCTACACTATAGATATGAGGATTGAACTCGGGACCTCTAGATCAGTAGCCTGTTCCATTAGGTTGTTTCCTGTGATCTACACTATAGATATGAGGATTGAACTCGGGACCTCTAGATCAGTAGCCTGTTCCATTAGGTTGTTTTCTGTGATCTAGGGATTGAACTCGGGACCTTTAGATCAGTAGCCTCTTCCATTAGGTCGTTTCCTGCGATCTACACGGCAGTACCGAGGATTGAACCCTGGACATCTAGATCTGTAGCCTGTTCCATTAGGTCGTTTCCTCCTGAATACAATTCAATGTTTACTCCCTCCGCATGAATGAGCGTATCTGTATCTAAATTCTACCATATTAGTTTCGAGTACAATTATCCTGGGAAGCAAGGTTCGAACCTCGTATTGTTAAACTCATTTCAAAAAAACTATTCACAACATACACCTACACCTACACATACACATACGCATACACACGAGGTGAATAATACTTGTCATATCCTTGACCATCAGGGTTTGAGGGAGATAGGAATTGGGAAGTGAACCCGCATTTGCGTGAAGGTAGAGTGGATCCGTCAGGCTGTGAGACGACCTGAACCCGCATTTGCAGTCTCCCCCGCTCATCTCAGCAGGGAATAATACTTGTCATATCCTTGACCATCAGGGTTGGAGGGATATAGGAATTGGGAAGTGAACCCGCATTTGCGTGAAGGTAGAGTGGATCCGTCAGGCTGTGAGACGACTGCAGTCTCCCCTCGCCCCCTCTCTCAGCCATCCTAGTGCTTCAACCCCCCTCCCCAGGAGATCACAGAAACAGTTGTGTCCTCATATCCCGCACCAAAAAAATATTGTCCCCCCTCCACCCCCCTCCCCCAGGAGATCACAGTCCTCGTCCAAAAAAATATTGTCCCCCCCCTCCACCCCCTCACCTCTCCTGGAGATCACAGTCCTCTTGTCCCCCCTCCACCCCTCACCTCACATCGAGGGCTCCAACCCTCTCCTTCCCCCACCCTCCCCCATCCCACAGGCCTATCCTGTCATCTCA
Source organism: Timema cristinae (assembly GCA_039000515.1). Lineage (NCBI taxonomy): Eukaryota > Metazoa > Arthropoda > Insecta > Phasmatodea > Timematidae > Timema > Timema cristinae. Next base: position 103,990 of record JBCFYV010000026.1, read on the forward strand.
GGAGCCATTAAAATCAGGATTAATGGGTGTCCCCGTATAGCACAAACCCCCCTACTTAAGTTCCCTGGTAATTATGTCTGTCTCTACCGTCCCACTTTCAAACCACCAAAATATCCTTCTTTTCACATCACCGCGGATACCTTGAGAAGTGGAGTCTCCCCTACTTACTCGACCGACTGAGCAGCTAGCTAGTAGAGAGGGTGGTGATACGTGGGTTCGTTACACCTCTCAAATAAAATCTGCCTTCATATAACCCCTCACTAGATTTCTGGATAAACTGATCTACTTCTAATACACCGTCAATGCTCCTGACAACGTTGTCTACATAGAAGCTCTGTAGAAATCTCTTAATGATAATGGGATTGAATTGGGGGGGTTTGTAAATGTTGACTCAAATGATACTCCAAAACTGCCACCAAGAACAAGGGACTACAGTTTGAGCCAAATACAACTCTTGGATGTCTGAAGATCTCAAGTATATGCTCAGCTTCATTCCATCACATAAAACAGAGATATTTCATATCTTATTCACAGTTAATTATCTGAAGAAAATATTTTTCAATGTCTGTAGTTTACAAAAGTATCCAAGTAACGTAAAACAATGTTTTCCAATGCCAACTTGAGTTCTGTCTTTAACGGTTTTATTTATTTGATGTAATTAAGCTTTCAATTTCTGGACCGACTGATTATATTTTTATGATTATAAGTGAAAGATTTTACCAATTTTGCCAATATGGTATATTCATACCTTCAGGGTTCTTATACATACCACAATCAACCTGAAACCGACGGCTTTACTTTAGATCCGACGGAAGTTGTGCTAGTGATTTAGTTTAGTTTAAAAGTATTGGCTTCAATTTGACATTCATTAAGCTAAAATGGTAATAAGAAGTTCATTGTAACATCAACAATAATTTAAATACATCAGAGAGTCGATAATTCGGACTAATTGCGGAATGACCCAGTCCTGATTAAATAAGTCAGTTTATATGATAAAAAAAAGAATAGACGGGATATTTACGAAAACTCATTGTTAAGGTAGAAACATTTTCAATTAATTTAATTAAAGAATTTAAATGGTTTTTTGTTGCTAAATATCACAAATCCTAAAGCAATATCTTAAGGTGTGGCAGAAGGGAGCACCAGTATTTTTAAAGTTTTTATCAAATTGAAATTTCTTGGTCAAAATAAATAAAATATTTCTCCAATAGCAACATCAAGTTTAGTTTTCTACATATACCAATATTAACAGATATTGAATATCTGTCAGGGGTGTTTTGGAATTTTGTCAAATCATTTTAAATAAAGATAAAATGTTTTGACAAAATTCCAAGTAACACTTGACAGATATTCAATATTTCTTGATACTAGTATGTGCAGAAAACTAAATTCTATGTTGCTACTAAAGAAATATTTTATTTATTTTGGCCAAGAAATTTCAATTCTATTAAAACTGTAAAAATACTTGCGCACCCTTCGGTCGCACATTAAGGCAAACATCAATCAACATAAAAAAAGTATCATTATTTTTACCAACAACGGTTGAGGTGCGTTTTTGATATCCATGTTTAGGATATTGATACCGCTATGGTTATTTTCATAAATAATTTTTTTCTTGGCAATTTGGACTATCAAAGATCCAGATTTTTTAAATCAAAATTGTCGACACATAACTGTATTTAAACTTGGTGGAGAAAACTGGCAATGTGTCTTTAAAATTTTTTTCCCCAAAAACTTCTTGGTATCCCTTTATTTTACACGCATAGATTAAGTTCGCTAATAAAAAAGAAATGAGGATGGCATAGTTTTAAATTGAATGTACACGCATTTGTGTTGAGTTGGAGTGGAGAATAATTTAGGGGAAGAAAACTCACCTTATCCAATCGGAAATCAAACCCAGATCGCCTACAGTCTTACATGACAGCAACACGTTTAACCATACGATGGTAGACGATACCATGTCATAGTCAGAAGTAGTTATTTGCTTTTCGAGAAACTTAATGAGTACAAGATCAGTGTATTATAAATAAAAATCACTATTGTAATTAATATTTTAGGGATTATTGTACTGCAAGCTATGAGTGACATAAAATACAACTGATGAAGTACGGAGCAGAAATTTAATTTAATTTTTAAATATATATGGAGGTTAATAGTAAAACATGCTGAGTTGATTGAGAGAACAATAACCACTTTGGTAATAATTACTGCATTGGTTGAGTAAGCTATGTAGGGACGACAATTTGTCAGGCGGTACATCAATATCGTAATAAGAATATATATATATATGTATATAACATTATTAATAATCATACACATAGGGCTCACGGTTCTTGAAGAAGAATGTGTATGCTAGCATATAGGGCTCATGGTTCTCCAACTCGACAACTCTGCGTGGGGACCACAGTCTGGAAAGCTGCAGCTTCGCCCGTGCTTCCATCGGCATTTTGGGGAAGAAACATTTGCACGCCGTCACATAGGGCTCACGGTTTGGGCTATCCCCTGGCTGGGGTGGAGTCACATTATGAGTTAGCTGAATTAACAGTCCTTTAACTCCCATTGGTAGAGTGTGTTCCTATGAGTTGCAAGTAGCATGCCAGTCATTATGTCCTGAAACAAATAAAACTATTCCTATATAAATAGTACTGACATAAGATATTTACGGTAAGTTTAGAATATTTTAGTAATGGTGGCTTTCAATAACCTCTACTAACCATAATACTACATTATATTTAATTTAAACTAGTTATAAAAAACACCTGAACATGGGAATTGAGCTCGATACATTTGGCTTAGGGAACCTAGGTTCTTCCACTGAGCTATCTAGGATTCATCCGATGTTTCGGCTCGTTATTCACTCATAGTTGAAGATTGAGTCTGTGATGGACGTGTGGAACAGTCAGATACATATGAGCGACCAATAATATGCATTTGATCATACTAGAGTCATCTGACTCTTGGGAGAACAGTTATTCAGCTAAGTATGCAATACAATAATTTAATTTAAACGTGAAATTCTAATGAATATCAACGCACATCACAAACTCAGACTCAATACTCAGTATTAAATTACCAGTCAAATAAGAACTCTGAACACGAGGCCAATCCCGGTTAGCGAAATGGTATAGCATTAGCGCTCTTAGATAAAGGACCCAACATCAATCACTGTGCATGTACTATTTTTCATATAATTTAAATTAATTGAACAATGACCCCTTCAATACGACAGTGACTTGATTATAATGATGTTCAGCTTCTCTGTAGATATTAATATACAGGTTATCTCAAATGTATTGAACCAAATCGCATGTAACTAGGTACATTTAAAGTAACCAACTGTCTCACCTTGTAGTTTCACCACCTCGACATTTTTGTGGACGATAATGTTGTTCCCGACAGTTCTAGACTGTTCCTTAAACCATCTGGAATTTGTCAATCCCAGAAGAAAGAAAATAATTAGTTTGTTCAGGCTCATATTGACAATATTACGTTTTTAATCAGAAAATCTTAGTACAAGGTAGTCAACTAAATACACCAATGAAGTTATGGTTTATTTCAGTCGTTTCCGGGGAAACCAACGTGCTTTATTGGGTCAATTATAAAAATAATTTTATTGTTGGTGTTAGGTGATCTGGTGGTCTAGGGGTAAGGTGTCGGACTTCTGTGCTGGCGGCCGGGGTTCAATCCTCGGTCCCGGCACAGATTTATCTGATTACCAAACCCTTCCTTCACCTCTGACAAGATATATTGTGAATGTGGGGAATGCCAGGCCTCCAACGTGGTTCGGATTCCACGTTAAACTGTAGGTCCTTCATTTCATCTCACAATAACCCTACCATTACGCATTAGCGTAAGTGCGTATAACCCAAACTGGTAGTAAGACGCGGTGCAAATAATAATAATATTGTTGGTGTTTTTAAACCATATATTAGATCTATTTTAACTCTAAATAATACACGTCATATAACATTGTTAAAATATGATTTTATAGATATAGTCCTTAAAGCACGACACTGATATGTCACTGGTGAGTATAGCCTAAATCACGGTTATGTCACTGGTGAGTATAGCTTGGAACATTGTTAAATATCGGGTGGGAGGGGGCGGAGGGGTAGTGGCTATGACACAGCTATTATTCTGGTAAATATAGCCTAAGACTCTGTTATGTATCTTGTGAGTATGGCGTATGACGCTGCTATGTTTATGTTTGGTAGAGCCTAATATATGGTTATGTCTCTTCTGAATAGTGCTTAAAACGCCACGATGTCTCTGGTAAGTAAAAAATATATAGCACTGATATGCCTCTAATGAGTATAGCCTAATATGCTGCTATAGCTGCGTAGTGAATAGCTTAAGACACACTTATGTTCTGGTAGGTATAGCCTAAGACAATGCTAAGTCTCTGGTGAGTATAGCTTAAGACAATGCTATGTCTCTGGTCTTTATCAGAAATGGTGTCTATACCAAATAAGGAACCAGTATTGGTAATATCAGGAATAGTAAGTGTGGACGAGAAGTCTAAAACAATATCATCAGTCGTTGTGGCAGATAAAGTCAAAAGTGAAAGAGACATGAAGAAAATATGAGAAATGTTGTGTAAACTTTGGAGAAAAAGAGTAGGATAAGGTAAGGAACAATTGAAACAAGATGAAAAAGTGGGCAAGGGCCAACTTGTGACAACAATTAGTGAAAGAGGCAGATGTGATAGTACAGTAAATCTAGAGGAAGGGGACGTGAAGATTACTGACGTAGTGCTACACTTCTATCCCAAATTAGAGGAAAACCTTCATCTTTCAAGATTGGAAGAACATCCCAACCTTAACCTGGCGCTTCATCACTTAGTAAGGAAGAGCCATGAGAAAGGCAACACGATAACGTTTACAACACCGAGGCACAGGACAGAATACAGTTAAAAGCGGTAAATTTACCCACAGATTTATCCAAATTAAGGGTAATTTTAAACAAAGTAATTAAGGAATGAAATTAAGGGTGTGATTTGGAAGAATTTTATAAGTACCTCGTTCAATCACACAGTGCATTGCCTTCGATACGAATGAGAAGTGCAATGCATTCGATACGAATGAGAAATAGTCGATAAAATGTTTGCATACATTTGGAAGGCTAGGTGGTACAAGTGGTTGACACGAGTAGGTACAACCGGTCGACAAACTGAGGTATAGGAGTTTCAAGTGATCGACAAACTCAAGTATAGGAGGTACAAGTGGTCGATAGAAAAGCGGTAGTCAAGAAAGACTCAGGTAGAAACCGTCATGATGAATCCAGTTAAGAAGGGACCAAGTAACCGACAAGTTAATACATTACGAAACAATTGCTCAAGAACGGAATTATAAACGAAAGATAATATAGAAAATATCCTAATATTAATATTTGAAATATAATAAAGTTATATACTATGTTTTTAAAAGTTCAAACTCCTTGTTTGTGTGTTGCTAGAGTTTTTACGTTATTTTATGCGAATCCTGATCACACTCTTTTTAATTCAAGTTAACGTTAATTTACGTGAACACTAAGTTAAGCGTGATCCCCATCATCTACTGCAGTGATATCTACCTTGTTGTACGAATGTTTAAGTCAATAGGCAGTATCTCTGGCGAAGGGTCTTTCAGGGCTTTAATCTCAGCCTAGTGTAATGGGGGTGTATTTTCTGTTTATTCCTAAAGGTTTTTGAATTTCCCTCTATGTAAATGCTAGTACACTTCCTCTATATTTAACCTGCTTACTTTCTTCCCCATCAGTGTAAATATTCGGATAGCCCGAACGGATAGTAAACATGTTGCAAAAATGCAATGAAAATTACCTCCGGAATGCTGCCTAGGTGATCTCCTATAAATGATCCTAAAATATTGAGCATATTTTAATCAAGTCCAGAATCATCCCACCATAACATTTCCTTAGTTTTATTTGATATTAATTAAATGTTACAAAAATATATTTTTATTGATAAAACAGTATTTTTCTTTTAAGTACCCCTTGTTTACGAAAGGAGGTAGCTTACTTTGCATGGCTACACCATGTCGCAGTTAAAAAGATATGGGCCTAGTGTAGTTCAAGGTCAGACTTCTACCTTTCAGGGTATGTTAAATAGCGTTCTCCTCGAACTATTAAAGAATTACATGATAAAATAAACTCCAATTTTTTGTTATTATTATTATTGGATGTTCTACGTGCTTTGTTCGAACAACCTGATCACATTATCAGACGACTTCAAAATAGCCTAATACTATGAAAAACCAGCATCCAGTCCCCCATCCAACAATTTACCAACAATAAATATTCGATCAAGCCGGGAATTGAAACAAGGACCCCAAGCTAATCTGGCACAAGCGCTACAGACTGTGATAAGGTGTTGACTCAAAACCGCCTATTCAGCCAAGAATCAAACCCCAACCCGATTATTAGCGGTGATAAAGTGTAATGAAAGTATAACTTTAATAAGACCAACAACCATTGTTGTTCAATCGAAAGTATATTATGGTATCATAAAAGATTGTTTTTAACATAAAATATATTTTCAAATATTTAACAGAGTCTTAGAATTTGCAAAAAAAATCACTCTTTTTAATAAACCAACGAAGTAAATTTACTAACATATGAATGTAAAATTGACTAAACATTGTACTTATAGTCAGTTATATTAATTTTTATGTTATGTTTTTTATTTTAATGAGCTCACACAACTCTTCAATTTTAAACCCTACACAACTGTCTTATAATGCTATACTCTTTAGGCCCGGACAAAGTGTAAATCGTGTTTCCCACTCTACAACTTCAAAACGCCACCAAACATAAGTGGAAGGTGCAATTGATCCGTAGTTATTCTAAAAACAAAATTTGAACTATTTTATAATTAATTTCAGATAATATATCCATGTAAAATCAAAAGAAAAAGTTTCGATTCAGACAACTTTTTAATGTTTTATTTTAAATGTTTCAAGAGTTATAAAAGTTGTTTTTAATCTCATGTGAAATATATTAAATTCACACTTTGCAGGCGTTATTCATGAATATAACCATAGCCACCATAAAATATTGACTTTAATACACTAACTGAACGAGACTTATGATGTGATATATTTGAAAACTCGTGAAACTGAGGCACAAAGTGAATTTTTATATTTTGTAAAAACTAAAATTTTTAGTTTATATTGCTTTGATTAGATGCATCAATAAATGTTATATAATAGAGCATGTTAATTTCTTAGACATAACTATGTTCGTTTTTTAGGCTTAGAAATTGCAACTCCAAGAGGTAAAGTAAGGACAGCGCTAACGGGGAAACCAATGGGCTAGAAACAGATGGTAAGTGTCCATTATAGCCTCTACTGCAATTTAAATGTGGAATGGCCTATAGGTTCTTACGTGTAGGAATTTAAAAAGAACCTGTTTCCGTGGCCGAGTTGTCAAACGCGTCAAGATTGATTCACACTTACGCCTAAAGTAGAAAGTACAACAGAGAATCCGCTCTGCTTATTGGCGCGGCAGTTTACATTCACGCGGAAAGTTGTAAATTTATGTTTACCCATGATGCATTGAAACGTCAAATTACAACCAGCTGATTGCATACAGTATTGTTTGTTTTCATAAACATTTATAAATAGTCGTGTTTTACCGATCTGTTGAGAAATCGTGTCAAATATTTCTCGAAAGAAAAAGAAAAGAATATATCAGTACGTACAGCTATACTAACTAAAGAAGAACAACAAAGTATGGAAGCGTATAGACGCTAGTGTCTGCTTGCTACTTTTGTTTGTAAAATATAGTGCATTGAGGAAAGTTAGCGCATGCGCTGATCGGGTCTATCTAAAGCAGATTTTAATGGAGAAGAGCTGTTAAAGCAGAGATTGTCTCTACTAGAGCAACGCGGCCGTCGCATCTAATGCGCATTTCTTGTGATTGGCTTGGAGCTGCCACGTGACCACAGTTCGGAACTGCTCTTGTTTTTCGGCAAAAGTGTGAATCAACAGTAACTTTTGTGTCAGACTAGCCTGCTGAAGACGAGGAGATCGGGGTTCGATTCCGGTTGGGTGCTTTGAGTGAGGTTTTATCCTAAATGGTTTTCCACTCTCACACCAAACAAATATTGGCGCGCTTCCTCTAAATTCGTCCTTTATTATACCCAGCCATCTAACGTAATTAGTACAAGACATATAGCCTTAACATGTAGTAAGACATGGTGTTAATAAAAATAAAATTTAAAATTTAAAACAAGAAACTTAGAAAGTCCATAAAACAACACCTGATCCCAACTATTGAAGGTCGTGATCAAACATATTATATTGTTGCATAATTGACGAAGTTTCATGAATAATGAAATATAATGCATCACGGTGTATAACGTGGGGGAAGATATACCGTGTTTTGACGTTATATTGTGACGAACGGTATACCATAGAGGACGATCGTGATGAACGATATACCATAGAGGACGATCGTGGTGGATGGTATACCGTGTTTGACGATATATCGTGGGGAACGGTATCCCTTGAGGGACAATATATCGTGGGGACGAAATTAGACCGCTAATGCACCCTGTCTCTGCTTAATTCTTCATCGCTCAGAATTTTCTTCTTTCCTTCAGGTCATCAAATATTTTAATCCATTTTCCTAAACTTATTTTTCCTTCAACCTTAACCTTTATAACGTCATGTAGAAGACAGCAAAGGATATATACTATTTACTATATAAATACAGTATGGTTTAAAAATAAATATTTTTCCAAATAACGAGCAATCTTAAATAAAATATACGTTTTTAATCCTTGAAGATGCCCTCTATTAAGAAATGAGTGTCTTTCTCTTGGTGTCTGTTACTCTCTCAAGAAAATAACACTATACTGAACACCGATTATGCCAGCCATTTTATTTCAAGAGGGCGACCACAATAAGTCTAATCATGACCTTTTCCACAGCACAAACTTATCGGACTTTCATAAAACAAATCCAGTGCAATTTTGTTGAATTTTACATTCATTGAACGCCATGACACTTCTCCAATTAATGTAAACCAAATCACCTAATAAAACAACTAACTCTGGATGGAATATGTCTCTAGATACGAAAAAGATTTTGTATTCGGATATATCCAAAACCATCTTGTCACTAAATATGATGTATCTAAACATTTTTTAAAAAGGTTTTTGTAGATGTTTTATTAGTACAACGCAAGCGTTAAATTAACAATATAAGTAAGTAGATAACTTTAAAATCAATAGTATTGTTGTTTAAAAGCAACCAGAAATAGGCCTAATATAGTTTAATTGATAGCTTATATGAAACAAATTTCTACCATTTTCAGTAGATATTTAAAACAAAGTAGTATTGACTTTGAAAGTGAATTCCTCACATGGATTGATCAAAGAAAGCGCAAAAGGCGACGTTAATGATGATATCACAGTCTTGGCTTGGAGCGTAGCGATAGAAAATTCAGAAGCACTATTACTACCAAAAAAATTTACACATATAAGACAAAATAATTTTGACCTGACTGGGATTCCGACAGACAAAAATACCAGAGATAGTTAGTCAACACATTGAGAAGAGAGAAGTATATCTCCTTAGTGAGCATACTTCTAGCAACTGTTCAACTATCCAAAACCTAATGAGCCTGGACTTTAATGACTAAAACTATATCACATAGAACTTCCTACATAACACAAAACATCTAAAAATGTATCATCTCTATATGTAATTTCCTAATGTATGTGAGTGTCTTTCGACAACCAACCGAAGACCCTAGATGAGTTAGAAAGAGGTAAACATTGCACATTTATAATATCAAGCACAGGGCAGAAACTAGCGTAGCCAGCTTTACAGTTTACACTTATTTTTCAATTCTTATTTCTTTAATATACGTATGATTTATTTAGTTCACTTTAACTTTATCTACTCAAACGTAATAACTAATATAATTTTTACTTCAACAATCAAACCTCACCTTAAAATTGTATATCAATTTAAGGCTCCCCCCTGCGGGACGGGGTTTAGAATAGGCCCGCAGTAGCCCCTGTTGTCGTAAGAGGCGACTAAAAGGGGAGGCTTCTGTGCAGGACAAACCTATCCTATATCTTTCCTTTCACATCATTTTCTTCTTCCTTCACTTTGCCCCAATTTTTTTCACTCTTCTCCCTTCGCTTTATCTACCCTTACCTTTTTCTTCCCTTCCCCCTGACGTTCATCCTGCACGAAGGCCTTTGGCCTTTCCGTTGATGACCTTGGCTATTAACCCGGCGTTTCTCTGTTTATTATTGGATACCACTGCTTTGAGCTCCTGAATGAAGGTGCGCCGGTTGTAATACCTTAGTAGAAGGGCCTTAGGGATGACAACTGGGTACCCTACTTTGGGAAAAGATCGGTTGCATTTTTGAGGGCTCGGACGTAAAATTGGCACTTTCCTACAACCACTTGCTGCGACGAACTCTCTCTCGGCGATGCTCTATGCGAAGGTTGTCATGTCTAGCGTTGTATAGAGCCTCTCATCGGGACAGTTAACAGGGCCATATGTGGTAGTACAAACTTGGGTCACCCTGGGTCTATGAACCGAGTACTGTGTAGGTTGTCCCCAAATACGGAATGGCCGATAACATTGTCACCGTTGGCACCGTACTGCCAATTTCTTCTGGCACCTCACTGCCCGGCGCCTCACACGGCCGTAATATTGATAAGAGGCGGAAACGGGTAAGGCCGTCCAGCCCTGTTTTTATAAAAAGACAGGAAGTCGTGAGGCTCCAGTCCCGCTTCCTGGTGATGTCTCGACTGGATGAAAGTGAAGATCTGAAACGTGTCAGCCCATTTATCCTCGAAAGAGTGATAAATGGGGCAGCAAAATCTGACGTTTTAATAAGGAAACTGCGTGATGGCACCATTATGATTCAGACTATGACCGACACACAATCCTCAAATATTATGAATATCTCAAAATACCGTTGAGTAATACGGCAAATATACAGGTGAAGGTGGAGCCCCACAGGTTCCTCAATGTTTGCAAGGGAGTGGTCACTTGTTATGACCTCGACTGCGTAAGCATTGAGGATATCTTTGAGGAGCATTCCCCTCAGCATGTCAATGAGGTCTACCGTATCATTACCAAAAAGAACGGACAAGAGAAAAAGACGGATAGTTATATCCTCACCTTTGCGACTCCCATCCTCCAAAAGGAGGTTCGAGCAGGCTTCAAGTGCTCAGAGTCAGGCCATAAGTTCCCAAACCTCGGCGCTGCTTTCAGTGCCAGGAATTTGGGCATACGAAGCTGAGATGCCGTGGAAGGCCAACCTGTGCAGATTTCGGACAGGTGTCTCACGATACACCGTGTGAGTCTCCTAAGTTCTGCATCAACTGCAAGGGTCCGCATTCTGCTTGGTCTCGGACCTGTCCGAAATGGAAGGTGGAGAAATATGTCCTGGAAATCCAATGTGAAAAGAAGAAACCTTATGCCCAGGCCCGCAAGGAATATGTATCCAATCTAGCTCCGGTATTTCAGACATCTTATAGCCAAATTGTAAGCCAGAACATAAATTGCCCCAACTGCCATTGCGCAGTTAATATTCATAATACGCCTACACGACCTGTGCCACTCGTCTCTACTCGAGACACTCAAAGACAACCAGCACCATCTATGGTGGTGCCAAAATTATTACAAGGGGCGACACCCCCACCGAAGTAGCCTCCACCACCTTTACCCCCGAGGAGGCCTCCTCGGGGAACACCCCCAAGCCCTCCTAGGAGAACCCCCCGAACCCTCCTCGTGGACCACCTCTGAGCCCTCCTCGAGGAACCCCGCCGAGCCCCACTCGAGGAACACCCCGAACCCTCCTCGGGGTCCTAAACCATTTGCGAACGTTGTCGAGTCGCTCAACCCCGCCTCAGGTACTCCGGAGGTCGGGATGAGTGGTGGACCAGGTGAGGTCGCAAATGCGAGTCCCACTGGTAACTTGAGGAAGGACCAGCGAGGGACCGCCGAAAAAATTACTTTAAAAAAAGCGTCGAAACTGTAAAAAAGCCTTCGCGTAAGGATCCACGAACCCAGTCTCTACAGGACAAACCAAAGCCTCTCCTGAAGCAGGAGGTCCAAGAGAGATTGGGAAAAGCAAGAGGACCTAAAAAAGTCCTCAATAATTTTTTTATTTTTAAAAGATAGTGTTATGGATTCTGAGGATAATTAATTAAATTATATATTAATAAATAATGTCACTACTACAATGGAATTGTAGGGGTTTCTATGCTCGTGTAGAGAAAATTAAACTAATAATTTCTTCCCTGCATCCTCCCATCTTGTGTTTGCAGGAGACCCACTTCCGCCCAACTGACAACCCGATGCTTCGTGGGTACGATGTGTATCGTACCGATAAGCCACTCTTTGATCGGGCTAGCGGAGGTGTGGCTATATTTGCACGTAGCAAAATATATCATAAGTTTATAAATATTGTCTCTGATCTCCAAGTGATTGCTGTCAGAGCCTCCCTTCCTATGGAAGTAACCGTATGCTACATTTACCTCCCACCAGGTGAACGTGTTTCCAAGAGGACTCTAGAGGCCCTCTTTATTACAACTTCCCGCCCCCTATATCATCTTGGGGGACTTTAACGCGCATAACCTGGTGTGGGGGTCTAATTTTACAGACACCCGCGGAGGATGGTAGAGAATATTCTTGTCTCGGGAAACCTGTTGTTAATGAACACCGAGACCCAGACACACTTCTCCACACAACTTTAATGGTGTATCCTTGCCCTCGACCCAGCCCTTTGTAGGCCCCGGGGTTTCTGCTCACTTCCTTTTGGGGGGTTTAATCGGGATTTGGCAGCGTTCCTTTCCCCCCTTGGGGTTTTAAAAAATTAAGATCCCCCCAGTCCCAATTTTCCCCAAAAGGGGTTTTTATTTCTATTTGGGGTAAAAACCCCGGCTCCTGTATTCGAGAACCCCATTCTCCTAAAATTAAATTTAAACTTTCATTTACCTTTTAAAAACCCCCCTCCCCCTTCCAAAACATTTAATTCCCCCTATTTCCTTCCCCCAAAACCCCCTAAATCAAAACCCCTTAAAAATCCCACATTTCCCCCCCCTTAAAACCCTTTGACTTTAAACATCCTAATTTATAATCTCGTCACCGGAACACTCTAACCCCCCAAAATTTTTTTATTTTTCCGAAAGGAAAAAAGAATCTTAGAATTTTTTTTAACCTTAACTTTTTTTTCCACTCCCCAACCAATTTTAAATACACCTAATTTTTTTTACCCCCCTATAAAGAAAAAATACCCAATTTATTAAATATACCCCCCATACTAACCGGAACGTTTTCCCCCTAGGGGGTTTTTTAATTGAATTTGGGACCAAAAAATTTTCCCGAAAATTTCTAGAATGCAGGCTAAAAATTTTAACCAAAAGTTTCCTTTCCTAACCCCCCCAAACAAAAACCGCGCGACTATTTGATTTTTGGTCCAAGGCAAGGGAAAATTTTTTCTTCCCCCTTTCCAAGATGAATACCATGGTTTTCCCGGATGGACAACCTTTTGGGGGTTTGATGATATCCACTATGAAAAATTGCGGGCACCTGCCCCGCCGGGCAGGCTATCCCGGGGGCCCCCTTTCATATTTGGGTTTTTATCCTTTCCCCCCAAAATGGAGGAAGGAAATTGGGGGTTTTTCCCCCTTATTCCAACCCCCTTTCCCTAGCATTTAACTTAATTTATTCACGGTCACCGGGGGGGGGGCACAACCCTAATTCCCAAACCCCTAACCTCCTTTTCCCGGGTAAAGTTCCATGGTATTTTAATTATGACCTTACGAATTTTAACATCCTACTTTATAATCTATCATTCCATTACCAACCCCGTTAACAAAACAAAATTTTGGGAAAATTTTATTTCCCCCTTACTATTTTCCACCCCCCAAACCAAGTTTTCACATCCGAAAAAAGGTCCAAAAATCCCTTTTAAATTACCCGAATCATGACAAAAGTTCCCCCTTTCCCCTACCTAAAATTAAAATTATTGGGCCATGTTCCCCCCTATTTCTGCAAAGCGAGTACTCTAACAGTTCCGGGGGTGGGGCAGAGGGTATTTGTTTTGGTTCGTGGGGGGGATTAACCCCCTTTTTAGAAATAATGCCTAGGGGCCCTTTACCGGGGAAAAACCAAATTTCCCCAAAAGAAACCCTTTAAAATATTGGGCCCTCCCCCTCCGAAATTTTGTGGAAAAAGGTTGGGTTTCAGTTCCCTCATAGGGGAAAGCATCTTATCCCCCGTTATTTTAAAAGTCGAAAGATAAATTAGAGCCAATAGCCCTTTTAAATAGTTGTGATTTAATATAGGGAAAAAATAATTAAAAAACTAATTAAAAAAATATTTATAAGGTGTTTGGGAAATCCCGCAATCTCTATCTAATATTCAATGTGGTTTTCGCCGGAACCGATTACAGGGGATATCTCTTCCGTCTAGAGACGGCGTTGGTGACGCTTTTCTCCATAATAGCACCTTCTGGTGTCTCTTCGATCGGGAGAAAGCGTACGCACCCCCCTGGCGGTACGGCATTTGAAAACCTTTATAAGGGGGTTTCGGGAAAACCCTTCCTTCTTTTTTTCTAATTTTATGTTGGATAGACATTCCGGGTAAGGTTGAAAAAACCCCTTATCCGATGTTTTATTCAAGAAAAGGGTGCCTAGGGTGTATTTTGAGCAGAAAAGTTGTTCGTATTGCGATAAAAGTATTGTGGAAACGTGCGATACCTGATCGATCATGCCTCTTTGGGATGACTTGCAATTTATTGCAGTTCGTTAAGTCTCCACAGGCGACCGAAAGATACAACAGTTTTAACAATCTTTGTTGGGGGCATCGCGTAATGGCTTTGCTTCTCTGCAGCCAAAACTCGGTCGAAAAACTTCATAGATTAGGGGGAATACACCCAGCCCCCAATATTTTAAAAACCCCGCCTTTTCCCCAGTTCAGAAACCGTTAAGTTTCGGGGATTTTTTTTGTTTTAAATTAACTTGGATCCCCCACATCAAAGACTTGATGCGGGGGTATAAAAAAAAAAGCCTAAATCTGCTCAAAGGGTTAGCGGTCGGTCCTGGGGTGGATAGGAAACCTTGATGTCCCTGTATAGGGCTTTGGTAAGATCTAAACAGATTGGCTTTTTGTTATGGATCGCAGCCCTTTCAGCGTTAAAGATTAAAAATTTCCCACCATGGGGCATTAGCGGGTACGGTGCTTTTCGTCCCAGTCCATCATCAGCATCTGTGCCGACTCATTGACCCTTCTCTCTTCCCGGCGGTCCATCTTCTGGATTTACGTGCTAAATCATGGCAGCCAGGAATTTTCCCTCCCGCCCTGTTTTTCATCCCCTTAACCGTGCTTGTAAAAAACCAAGGCGTGTTCAAGGCGGTTGGGCCCGGATTCTATGGGTTTTCGACACTTGGGGGATAGTCCTTTCCCAAGGCATCCCCACATCACCCGGCGAGCTTTTCCCTGGAAGATAAACCCCCCGAAATGCCCTTTTTTCTTTTCCAAGTTCCCTAAAGCGACCACCCCAAACTTTTTATATGAGAGGACCTTTAAGATCCTCTCCCCTCGCTTTCATGGATTTGAGGGATTACATGAGGTCTAAACCAGGAGCCCCCATGGGGGAAATTTTTGTTGTGGAAGGATCCAATTTTTAAAATTTTGGTTTACTAAAGAAACCAGTGTTTTTACGGCCGAAATTTTTATGCCATTTTTTAAATTTTTTTGGTTTTTATACCGAAGTAGTCCCCCTTTTCTTCTGCACGGATTCCATGAGTGCTCTGTTGGCATTTTCCACTCCTACGCCTGAAATCCCCTTGGCAGATGATAAAACGAAAAAAAATTAAAAAAATTGATTCATTACACCCGGGTCGCCTTTTTTGAATTCCTGTTCACATGTCTTCTGGAAAATGAACTGGCTGCAGGGAGCCAAGGAGGCCCGCACGCCCGCCTCGGAGGGGGTTGGGTGGTTCCTTTTTTTTGATCTAAAGGTTTTTGTTTGGCGTGGTCTTAAAAACCTGGCACGAGCAGGGGGGCTCGACCCCGCCAAACAGCTGTGGGCCATCAGGGACGGTGTGTCGCGATTTGGCCCCCTTCTATGCGAAAGTAAGAAAAAGGGGGTCACGTGACGAGATCCGCGTGGGATACTTCATTTACCCAAATTTTTTTTTCTTAGAGGGATCCACTTTCAGTGTGGAATTTTGTGATGCTCCTTATTTTGCATTACATTTTTGTGG
Source organism: Timema cristinae (assembly GCA_039000515.1). Lineage (NCBI taxonomy): Eukaryota > Metazoa > Arthropoda > Insecta > Phasmatodea > Timematidae > Timema > Timema cristinae. The sequence goes on from JBCFYV010000026.1 coordinate 120,234, forward strand.
AGTGTCGCAAACTACCCCCATCCCTCTGGCTCTGATTTTAAAGGCACTTACGTTTTTTATTACGCGATAAAGCGGATGAATTTTTTTGTTTACCCGTTTTATACGCCAGGGGGATCTTTTAAATGCCTTTGAGTACTTTCTCAATTTTCTATCTGGTTTTATCTCATTTGACACATTTTTAACTTTTATAATTTTAAAAGTTTGATTTGTCTCTTTAATGCTATAGTTTTAATATGTTTGTTTTGTATTTTTTTGGGTGTCACCCGTGTTTTTTTAACAGGTGTTTCAATTTTTGTACAGTGGACCATTTGAGCACTCCATGGAGTTTTCAAATATTTTTTTTCTCACATTGAGATTTATTTATTTTAAAATATATTTTTTTTTAAAAGGGGTTCAACCTTTTCATAAAGAGTTTGAAACACTATTCACTTTCAGGGTTTAAATTTACTTTTTATACCCATTTAAAGGGCCCCTAATGACCTAAATTTTTGATGGGCCTCTAAAACCAATAATAAAAAAAATAAAAATAATAATAATAAAAAAATTAAGGGCTAGGAGTAAAAAAAGCCCAGCTAAATCCGTGTTTCATCTTTGGGTTTATAAAATAAAAATTGCCCTGCGTCTGTAAGGGACCCCAAAGTTTTAGGGGACATCAGTCGTCAGTGAGATAGTCAAAATTTGGGGCCGCACCCTTTGGGTGCCCGTTTTTGGCCCTCCCTTTAAAGATTTAAAATAAATTATGATATTAAGAATAAAATTCCCTTTTTTTGCATCACTGTTTATAAAAAAAATTTTGGGACTGGGGCCCCTGGAGTTGACGCCGGGCTTTAGTGAGTTAGGCCCCCTTTGGTAAAGTTTTTGGACGCCCTCATTAGACTGTTTTTAAAAATAATATTGATTTGCGTCTGTGAGTGACGCCAACTTTATTGATGAAATCAGTTTAAATGTTTAGTTATTTATATAAAATAAAAAAATTGAAAAAAAATAGATTTGAAAATGTTTTAGGGGGGGAATGCATTAGCCCGTCACAAAGATTTGAATGAATTTCAAGGCCGAGGTACGAATTTTTAATTATACCCTAAAAATTTAAATATTGCTCTTACTAACGAATATAAAATTTAAAAATAAAGGGGGAAATATTACTAGAAATAAAAAAAAGTACAATTTTTTTCCAAAAATTTAATTTTTATAAAAAAAAATAAAACATTTTTCACAATTTATTATTGTTAAACATAAAAAACAAAGATCGCCCCTTTCCCATGACAGATATCAAAATATGGAAAAAGGATCGGGGGGGCTACAAACATTTGGAGGTGAGCGTATTGCCCTATGAACGTCATAAAAAGGTTTTTTTTTAGATATTTTTACATGGGTGTGATTTTTTTTTTCAAGATTGAACGGGAGTTTTTATTTCGTCCGAAACCCGGGTAGATCTAATTTTTTTTTTATCACTCAGACAAAATTTCCCCCACACGCCGAAAAGTTTTTTTCCCCAAAATGAAAAAAGTCGTCCGGTGGACCCCCGAATTTTACACACGTTTTCACACACTGGGACCAAAAGGGCATTTCTTTTGACGGGGAAAAGTTCCACGGGGAAAGGGGTGAGTATTAGACGTTTTTAGAACCCCGATAAAGCATCAAGTAAGCGAAAAAATTTGGGGTTTCAGGGAAGAGACCCACCCCCAAACTTTTTTGGTTCTGTTTTCTTTTAAGTAGAAATTTTTGGGTTACCCAACAAAACGGGGATTTCATCCGCCCCAAAATTACAGCTGCACGCCCTTCACCCGCGTCGCGTCTAGACTGAAAACCTGTAATCAACACCCGTCACAATTAAAGCTAGAAACGTGGTCGTCGTCTTTCCGGTGTTTGGAAAAAATTTTTATACAATTTTTGGGCGCGTGAAATTTGACGAATCGTGCCAAACTTTTTCCCATTTTTTAAAACGCGCAGGGGGTGATGTCGTGACAAGGGGGGGTACCCCCCCAAAAAATTTAAGTTATCAAATCAACAAAGGGCCTTTTAAGTCCCCCAACTAGGGGGATAATGTAGGGCCCTGTGAGAGGGGAAACAAAAAAATTCCCCTTTTTGTTTATTATATCGAAAGGAAACAACCCGGCCCCTTTTTTTAAATTTTTTTTTATAATTGCATCCAATTTTTGGAGGTAGCACAACCGGGTGGTTTTATTGAATTAAGCACGACAAAGGGTTTCCGCCCGATAAAACCCAAATTGGCTACTGGGAAAAAACCCCCACCCTCCTTTTTCGATTTTGGGATAAATGGAAAAATCAAAGAGGGCCCGGGAAAATAAAGTTCATCTGTCCGACTTTTAAATACAAATTTAATAAGAAAAACTTAAAAAAAGTTTTTAATTTTTTATATCAAAATGCTGAAACACACGTCGGGGGCACCCCTGCTAGTACATTTTGGGAAACAGCGGGCCAAAGCAAACTTTTGAACAGCGTAAAGGCCAGTGGGGTTCGTTTTTTGCACAAATTCCCGGGTTTTGAGAAAAAGGCTGGAATCTCGTCGGGCCACCCCGGCGCCCTTGGAAACGGCAAACAACAGCAATAGTGGCCGCACACACCGGGGGCCCTATCCTTTGGGAGCCCTTTTGGGGGTTTACTTTCCATGGGTGCCCGGTGTTTATTTAAGAAACTAGCCCTCACTAAGCTCGGTCGTCTGGCGAAATTAAATCAAAAAACCCCCAAATTTGGAAAAATATAGAACCCCCCAAAAGGGACCCGGGGTTTAGTGTGGGGGTCTAGATTGACCACGAATAAGAGGGGCCCAGTGAAATTTTTTGAGAAATTTTTGTCCTGAAGGAAAATGTCCCTCTAAAATTAAATTTTTTCCCCACAGTATGGTCCTATTTGATGAAAATTTCAGGTTTAATAATTAATTTTCCCCTCCCTATTAAATCTATCACAAACCGTCCCCTCATACTTAGAGAAAAAAAAAACCCGGTTATGGCGGTGTCAAGGCCCGTCTTGAACTGAAACCCTCAAATCCCCACTTTCCCCCCTTTTCCCCTAAGGGCTGGAGTGCGAGCCCCTGTCCTGCGCGGGTGGGGAATTTAATCAAAGGGGCCAACAAAAAGTAACCTTTTTTGAACATGTCTCGCGGGGTTTTTAAATGGCCGTTTTGGGATGGTGAAACCCCCAAACCCCAAAAACAATGTTTTCATGGGCGAGGGTGGACGCAAACCAAATTTGTCAAAATTTATCAAAATGGGAAAATGTTTTTTGGATTCCAAAAAACATACAGGACGAAACGTTCGAGGTTTTTTGGGGAACCATTTGAAACGGATTCGTTTCAAAACTCCCCAAAACTCCTCGTTTGACACCTTTTTTAATAAAAAAATTTTTAGGGAAAAAACCCTTGAATAACATTTTTTAAACTCACAGATTTTGGACCCTTTTGGGGGTACGGTCAAAAACCCTTTGACGTCCACCCATACATTTTTCACCCCCCAAAGGGAAAATTTTTAAAATGCTGCGTGTAAATTTTCCCACCAAGTCGCCCGGATGTTTTAACAAGTCAAAATCCGGGGCGAAGCCTTTTTTTTTCTAGGGAAAGCGGCGATTTCACCTTTAAGGGGCGGGGAAAACCCCAAAAACCACCTACCATTCACTGGGTGGGTGTCGGAGGCTCTCTCCCGAAATTATTTAAAAAGTCTCTAAATAAGAAACTGTAGGCATAGTTTCGTCGGGGTTGTAATAGGTTTTCTTGAAGAGAAATTTATTTGACTGAATAAAAAAAAATTTAACCCAAGTTTTTGACGCATCCGATTTTTTTTGTCGGCTGCGACCGTGCCCCCATCCCCCCACCACTGAATACGAAGATAAAAAAAAATCAAAAAAAGGGTCACAAAAAATACTGGGCCGCCCCCGGGGGGAAAAAAAACTCCCAACTGAGGGGCCCATTTTTCCACGGAAGTGAGGGGTTTTGTATTCGCCCACTTTAATTATTTTTTATTCCCCGTTTGAATGAATTTTTGTCGAAAAGACGAGTTCTGTTTTTGAACACTCCATAATTAATCGAAAATATTTTTTTTTTGGGCTCCTTGTTCCCCCCTTTGGCTGGGGGCCCAAACCCTTCGAATGAAGTCGTTTTTTTTTTTTTTTTCCCTTTTTTTAAAAGCCACGTCCCCGACCCCTGAGTGACCCCGCTTTTTACCAAATCACCGACTTTTTGCCCGGGGTTAAAGATTCCCCTATGTCGGCCAAAATATGCGAACCTGTTTGTAACGCTTTTTTTCCCCCCAACCGTTTTCGCCCCCTCAAAACAACGGTTTGAAAAATCGAAATAATCCGCCCAAAAAGGGCGCCGAAACCCCCCCCCCCGTTGCTTTTTAAAAAAACTGGCTGATAAAAGGGGAAACCGATTTTTTTCTCTCTCCCCCCTCCATTTTTAAAGGGACAAATTCAAAAAACTATCCCTCAATCTATTTACTATTTTTTTTCTCTCTAAAATGAAAAAACCGTACGGGGGGCACGGGACCCGATTGAAAATTAATTCGTTGCCAAACTTTGTGATAACCTTTTCTTTTTAGAGTCAAAAAAACATTTCTCAACGGGAAAATAAATATAAAAAGAACACTGATGGGCGGGGCAAAGGGGAACGGGTATGATTCTAATCCATTTTCATCCGAAATCCCTAGAAAACTTGGTCCTATAAGTCTGTTTTAAAACAAAGAGGGGTTTCCCCCGTTTCGATTAAACCCGGGACCGGGAATTTTTAACAAATTGGTTTCGCAAAAACACCCCCTTAATACCCCTCGCTCCATTAAATCCCCCCTATTTTGTAATTAAGGGCTTTAATGACTCTGGGTTTGGGGTAGCCCTGTTTCGAATGGTGTAATTAAGTCTCCGATGCCCACATAAGACGAACGGGAAATTCTATTTTAAATTTTTTTTCGCCACCCGAAAATTTAAATTTTGTTTTTTTTGAAACGTGTATTATGGGTGATTTATCGGCGGTCCCTGAAAACCCTTTTTTTTTTTAAAATCTCAGTAAACATTTTTTTGATCGCAAGAATTTTCCCATTGAAATTGGGTATTAAAACCTCTAAAATCTCCTTTTTTTCACTTTTTGAGCTCAAATTTTTAATTTAAAGCCCCTTTAAAGGAGGTAAATTTTGTTGGGGAAAAACAAACACGGCCCATTTTGGGTCACCAACGACTTTTTCGCAATTCTTTATTTTTGGAAAAAAATTTGTTTTTTTTCGGGGGTTAAAAACCTAGGGGAATGGGATAATTCAGTTTATCCAACCCCCACCGGTCGTGTTCGGCCGTATAGACTGTCCCAAATTTTTTAAGTAAAAAAAAGAGATTTGTATTATTCTCGTAAATTTCCGGCGCTCGAGTCCAAAGGGCAGGGGTTTACATTAAACTGCCTCATATTTGTGTAATGTTAGACGCACCCCCCCAGCTGTTGAAAGAACTGGTACCCTTTTCCCCTTAAAACCAGATATTTTAAAACCCCCTTTAATTTTCGTTTTACTCTGAAACCATTTTACTTTTTAAAAAATCGTTGGACGACCACGCGAACTAGTTCGTAGTTATAAAAATGTTCCTCAATAGGCGGGCCCGCGGAGATCCTCAACAATAGCCCCGGATGGGGAAGTCTAGAATTATTTTTAACAAGCAAAAAATTTTTCTCGTGTAAAATTAGCCTTTATCCTTTGTCAAAAATCATTTTTTTTACTTAGCGTACTTTTGATCACCCCCCCTTGAAAAAAAATTTTTTCCTCTACTTTAATTTTAGCCCCACCGCTTTCGCGGGCGCAATAATATTGTAAGTACGTGAATGGGTTTTAACCCGAACCCGGAGGCATTCCTAAAACCCGAATGAACACAAACTTTAAAAATTTTTAAAACAAAGCTTGCCCAACACATCGACGAAAGTTGTATTTGTTGAATGCGGTGAAATTTTTCCCCACATTTTATTTTTTTAAAAGTGGGGGGGCGTTTAAAACGCTCCACACGGCCCCCTTTAATTTTAAATTATGAAATTTATAAAAATAAACGCCCTCTTTTTTCCAAAATTTTCCCAAATTTTAAAATTTTTAAAAATTCTCTAACCCCTTGTCCAAACTGAATCGAAAGGGGCCCCGTCACCCTTTTCTTAAAATCTGTCTTATACCTCGCGTGATGTGGGGCCCCAAAATTTGTTTTAAGGGGTATGGGACCCCCATACTTTAAAAACATAAATAATGTTTTAAAAAATTTTTAACCCCCCGGGTTTGCCCTTATTTAAAACTCTCATATCTACTAATCAATCTCCCACACATCGTCAATTTTGGGACACTCTGTTTTGGGTACGGGGGAACCTTTTCTTAAACCAGGGTTGAGAGTGTACGCATCCTGCCCGGGTAAACCCAAAATTCGTCTACTTTTTTTTTAAATCCAACCGACTATATTTTTTTAAAAATTGGGGCGCCGGAAACCGAAGGTCGGGGGAAGTTTTGTAAAAAAAATTTTTTTAACGTTGCGCTCATCTCATTGTTCCCGGTTTCTGGCGGGAAACATTTTAAGAAATGTTTTGTTTTATATTTTAAAACCCTCTGCGGAAACGTTTTTTTTCCGCGTGGGGATAAAATTTTTTGTCGATGACCCGGGGCAATTAGTATGTTTTTTTTTAAACAATTTTTTTAAATCACCCCTGAATTATATTTTATTTACGTTTCTTTATTCAACAACCCCCCCAAAGTCCTTGGGGGCCCTTTTAGATTGGGGTTTTAACGCGGTATATACGAAATCGCTACGGTAAACTCAATTTTGGCCTTTTTTTTAAAAGTACCCCCCCCCTTTTTCAAATTTCCCCAAATAAAAGGGTCAAAGACACTCCCCCCGGTGGACAAAGGGTGATAAAAATTTTCCTGCACCCTTACCGAAAAATTTGGATGAACCTTTTTCCAATTTAAATCAGATTTTTGTTTCTGGGAAAAAAACACTCCCTTTTCCAACCACCACCCCCCCTTTCTTGGCCGAGTCTCCAACCTAATAGGCCCTGCTTTTGTATTGGCCTCGTCTGAAAGGAACGAGGGGGAACCCCGGCTCTCCAGGTCGTTTTCTTTTTCGTCGTGAAAGGGTAAACCCGGGTCTAAGTTTTATTAGTGGGGGGCCCACATGGGTTTTTTAAATTGGTTGTTTCGCTCTCTCCCGTTTGTTAAAAAACCTTTTTATTTTTTCAAAAACTACCAAATTCTTTGAAAATCTTTAAATTTTTTTCCCAGATTTCAAAATTTTTTTTTAAAATCTGTAAAAAAAATTCGGGGGTGGCATTGCATCGTTTTTAAATTTTGAAAAATTTTCTGGGGGGGCCCCAAAAGAAACTTTTTAAAATTTTGAAAATATTAATTTTTTAAACCCAAAGGCCAAACGAGAGCTGAAAGAATAGGGGGAGAAATGATGCTAAAGAAGCCCCCCCAAATTTAACGACTTATTTTTTTTTCTTTCAACAAACACCGCGCTACCAAATTTTAAAGCAAAAAATTTTTTAAATACTTTTTAAATTTTCCCCTTTATCTCTTTTTTACTAATTTTAAAAAATTATTTTTTAATGTGTTTAGAGCACATTCGCCGGGGTTTTTATAAAAATCCGGTCGACAAATTTTTTAAGAAAAAGTATTGCGAAAATTTAGGACGGGCCGTTTTCAACCAGACATACTGTCTATTTTTCTTTGACTATTTCATCTAGTAGTCTAGGGGGACAAACATTTTGAAAACACTGTCAAATATTCCGTTTTAAAAGCGCAAGCGTTCTCCCCCGTTTTTGACTCAATAAAAATAAAAATTTTCCCCTGACCCCGGGTTGGGTTTTCTTTCCTTAAAATTTCCCTTTTTTTTTGGGGCGGTTTTTCCGGATAAATTTTTCCCCCAAAAATATTTTTTTCTGGGGGTTTTATCACGGGGGTTTTTAAAAAAACCCCAATGAAAAATTTCCGTTGAGGAGATGCCGTTTTTATTTTCCCCCGGGGAAAAGGGGGTTTTGTTAACCCGAAAAAGGGAAATTTCTTTTGAGGGCGGGGCCCCTTTTTAAAAGTTCACTTTACTTTTTTAAATAAACCTCGTTTTTTAAAAATTTTTCCCCGCCCCCATGATTGGGGCCCCCCCGGGCTTAAAAAAAAAATTTCCCCCTAAAACCCCTTTTTGTAGGTAAATTTCCCCAAAAATCGGGGGGGGATAAATTTTCTCTCACTAAAACCCATAAATTTTTAAAATTTTAAACCACACTTGGACAAAAAAGGGTTTTTTTAAATTTTTAAAAAAAAATTTTTCCCCACAAAAATATTTTTCCCCCCAATTAACGGGCCCGCAAAAAACAGTGTGAAATGTGTACAAACACAGACCAGTGCACCCGTCTGTTTTGGGGATAAAACCAAAAAATAAAAATTAAAATTTCAAATTTATAGTAGTGGGGCGAAAAACCCAAACTTTAAAAAAATTTTTTCTTTTGGGGAAAAAGTACAAATTTTAATTTTTAAATTTTTTATTTTTAAGGGGGAAAAAAAAATTTAAACAAAATTTTAAAATTTTGGGGTTTTCCAAAAACCTTAAAAAGGGGGGGGACCCCCCCAAATCAAAACAAAAAAAAAACAATTTTTTTTTTTTTTTCCCCAAAAATTTCCCAAAATTTAAAAAAATTTTTTCCCCTTTCCCCCCCCCCTTTTCCCTAAAATTTTTTGTCGATTTTAGAGTGACCCTTTTTTAAAAATTTAAAAATTTTAAATTTTATGGGGTTTTTAAATCCCCGCGCCCCAAAAGGGAAAAAAGGTTTTTAAAATTTTATGTAAAAAAACCCATTTTTTTTTTTTAAAATCCGCGGAAACTTTTAAAAGGAAAACGGGGATTTTAAAAAATTTTAGATGCACATAAAATTCCACCAAAAAATTTTAAAACACATTCTTTTTTTTTTAAACTTATTGCTTTCATTTTTTTAAAACCCCTAAAACCCCCTTTTACTTTTGGGGGGTTTTTCCCATGTTGACCCCAAAAAATGTAAAGGAAAAAAAAAAAATTTTAAAAGCCCTTTTCCAAAAACCAAAAAAAAAAAAACCCTCACTTCCCTAAATACACGGGCCCCGTCAAAAAACATGTCAGAAAAATTTTTGAAAAATTTTTTTTTTTATAACGGCGGACCATCAAACTGCTTTTTCGCCCCTATTATAATTTTCCCAAAAAATTTATAATCCTTTTAATTCGGGTGCGTTTGGGGGGAAAAAGGGGAAAGGGGTTTCCCCCAAGGGGGGATTTATAAATCTTTTTCCCCGGGGAAATTTTTTTTTTAAATTTTTAAGGGAAAATTTTTTCAATTTTCCGGGGGGCAGACCCTAAAACAAATCCGCCTCCCGGGGGGGGAGGGAAAGGGGCGCGTGATTTTTTATCCATTTTTTTAAATTTTTTCAATTCCGGGGAAAAACCCTTTTTTTTTATTGGGGGTTTTTCCTCGATAAAAAAACCCTTTTCCCCCCCCCTCTGAGTGTTTTATAGCGAATTAAAAGGGGTTTTAACCCAGGTAATCAATTTTAAAAGCAAAAAAATTGAAAAAATTTTATTTCCCCCCCTTTAAATTTTAAAACATTGGGCCCCCGTGATTAAGGGGGTTACCAAAATTTCCAAAAATATTTTTTCCCCCTTTTTAAACCCCCCCCAAAAAAATCTATGCCGTTTGGGGGAAAAAAGCCAGACAGTGGGGGGGAAAATTTTAAAAAAATTTTTCCCCTTTCCTTTTAAAATTTAAAAAAAATTTTTTATCTTTAAAAAAAACCCCGAACCTTTTTTTCGGGTTTTTTGGGGTTTTTCCCCAAATCTAGAAACCCCAATTTTGTGGGGTTTAAAAAGGGGAAAAGGGGGGTTTTTTTAACTTTTAAAATTTAAAAGGATGCATTTTTAAACAAGGGAGAAGAAAAACCCCAAGCCCCAAAATATTTTAAAACATATAGTTTTTTCCCCCAAAACCAACCCGGGGGTTTTTCCCCAACAAAAAACCGTTTTGGGGGGGGAAAAGTTTTTATTTAATCTCCAAGGGGTTTTTGAAAAAATTTAAATTTTTTCTCTAAAAGGGGGGGAGACAAAGGGCCCCCCTTTTAATTTTTGGGGGTTTTATGACGGGGGAAATTTTTTTAAAAAGTTTTAAAATTTGGGGAATTTTTTTAAAAATTTTTTTTTAAAAAAAAGGGGGGTTAAAACCCCCGCTTTGGGGTGGTCCCCTTTTTCTTTGTTTTGGGAAAAAAACACATTGTAAAAAAAATTTTTTTGGTCCACCGAAAAAAACCTGTAATGTGGCGCCCTCCCGGGGGGGGGTTTTCAGGGTGGGGTTTTTCATGTCGCCCAACTTGTCACCGGGCATTTCGTGTACGGGGCTGACGGTCTTACACCCCCTTATAATAAGTCTGTGCCCCCAAAAAGACAAAAAAGCCCAAGGCCTGAGAAAAAAAATAAATTTTTATACGGGGCCCCCGGGGGTTTAAAAAAAAGGCGGGTTGGGAAATTTTTCCCCTTCCAGGGGGAGGACGGCCCCTTTCCCCCGGTATGCCCAAAAGAACAAAACCCCCTTTTCTTTGGGGGAAAAAAATTTTTTGCGAACCTCTTCCCCGGGGGTGGGAAATAGGGGGAAAAAAAGGGGATTTTGGGGGGGTTCACAAAAGGTGGGCTTTGTCTTTTTTTCCTTTTTAAAAAAAATCGCCCCCAAAAAAATTTTAAACAAAATTTTTGGGGGAAAATGCGCGCTTTCCCTTTTATTTTTAAAAAAAAATTTGGGGTTTTTTTTTCCCGAAAATTTTTCCCCCTTTTTTTAAAAAACCGCTTTTTGTATTTTCCCCTTTTCTGCGTCTGTTTCCCCCAAAAAGGGTTTTTCCCAAGCCCCTTTTTGATCTTAGGAACTTGTTAAATTTCTCTTTCAAATATTTTCCCCCCCCTTTTTGGCCGAAAAACAAAAGGGGGAATTTTAAACCCCCAAAATTTTTTGGTACCTAACCATTTAAAACCCCCCTTTCCGCTATCAAACCCCCCGTCCAAAATCCATTGGGCCCTTTTAAAAATCCTGTCAGAGGGGGGGTTGGGGGAAACAACCCCCTTTTGGTTTTATCTCGTTTGCCCCAAAGGAACATAAACAAAACTTTTAATTTTTTTTTGGGGTTTTTTAGGGGGGAAAAAGGGAAATTTAAAAAATTTTTTTTGGGGGGGAAAACAGTTCCCCCTTTAAAATTTTCCCCTCTGGGGCTCCCAAACCCCCCGACGGGGAAAAAATGGGCGAAAAAAAATTATAGGGGGACCAACGGGAAAATTTTTAAAATTTTTTTGCATCCCCCGGGAAAAAAAAAGGGGAACATCAAGAAAGCCTTTTTTTTTGTCGGGGGTTTTTTTTGTATTTTAATTTAAAAAAACTCACAACGTCCAAACCCTACTCACACGGGATTGAGGGGGGGGTTTGAATCAAGGGGGAAATTTTTTAGCCTAGATTTTTGTTGTGGGTCTTCCTCAGAAAATTTTTTCGAAGTCACAATTTTTTTTTTGTTTTTAACAGGTACCCCGCGGGGTTTTAAAAAGCCCAAAATCTCAACAGAGTGCACTCGATCGCTGGGGGGGGGGCCCCCTTTTTTGCCCCGGGGTTTTAGTCGGTCAGGGGGGAAAACATTTTCCCCCGGGGGGAAAAAACAACCGCCCCAAAATAAAAAAAATTTTCCCCTTTGCGTCACAAAACCCGTCCATTTTCCCCCCCCCAAAAAATTTTTATCTCACGCCCCCCTGAAAGGGGGTCCCGAATATCGGGGGGGGTTTTCCCCAAATAGACAAAAACCAAAAATTTTGGGGTTTCATGGGGCTGCCCCGTCAAACCGCACCCCTTTTAAACCCCCTTTGGGGGGGGATGGCTATCGTATCGGGGGCTAGGAAAAATTTTCTAAAAAATTTTTTTTCCCCCGACGAGATTGGTGGATTTTTAAAAAAAATCTGTCCAGGGCCCATTTTTATAAAAAAAAAAAAAAAATGAAAGAAACCCCTTTCGTAATACACTTACGTCCCCCACAATTGGCCTCCCCCTGCCTTATTATTAAAAAATTTTAAAAACCCCCCCCCGCAATTTTTCCCCGCGTGCCCAAAAAACCCAAAAAAACATTTCGCTCCCTTTCCGGGTTTTATTTAATTTTTCCAAAAGAAAAAATTTGGGGGCCGGGGGGGATCTCCCCGATAAAATTTTTTAAATTTTTTTTTGTTTTAAAAAAGATGGGGGGAGGTTTTTTTTAACATCAAACCAAACCTTTTTTTGGATCGGGGTCAGGGGGGATGGAAAAGGAAAACCCAAAAGGGTGTTTTTAAAAATTTTAAAAGTGGCCCTTTTTTAAAAAAGAAAAATTTTAGGGTTCCCTCCGCGAAAATTTTTAAAAGGGGGCATTTTGTGAAAGAAATCTATTAAAAGGGTAAATTATAAAAAACCCCCCCTTCCCCAAAATTTTGCCCCCGCCAAAAAAAATTTTTTTTTTTTCCCAAAGGGGCCCCCTTTTTTCTGGGGGTCAAAAAAACCCCCTCTACCGGGTTTCCCCCAAAAAGGGAAAGAGATCGTTTCCCGCATTTTGGGCAAAAACCCCCCCAAATTTTCCTTTAAAAAAACATTTTCAAAATAGGTTTGGGGCAGAAAATTAGGTTCGGCAAAAATCAAAACGTTGGCTATAGGTCTTTTTTGTTTTTTCCCCGAAATCATAAAAAAACCTTAATTTTTTTCATCAATTTTCCTTTTTGCCCAAAAACCTGCTATAAAAAAAGATGGGGGTTTTTTTTTTTTTCTGTTTCCCCCCCCGCGCATTTTATTTAAAACTTTCCCCTGATTTCTCCCCCTTTTTTTATCAAAAAGGGAATACACACCTGTTTAAACACAAACGGGTTTTTTTACCGCAAATTTTTTTTCGATTTAGGGGTATGAAAAAAGGGGCAGACCTAAAATTCTTTTACATTCATTCAATACACATTTTTTTTCCATTTCCAAAAAAATTTACGGAGGGATGGAAAATCATTTGGGGAAAAATATTCTTACATGAATGTCCGAAACCCCTTTAAAAAACCCCCTTTTTCATCCCCCCAGAAATACCGAACGGAAAAGGCCGCACCATAAAGGGTTTTTTTACTTTTAAAAAAGATTTTTTGCCCTTTATGGGGCATAGGTTTAAATTTTTACCTATGGGGGAAAAAGAAATTTTCCCCCAAAAACCCCCAAACCTTTTTTCGCGAAAAAGGGTTTTTTCCCGCGCAATTTTTATTCCCCCCCCCAAAAAACTTAAAAAATTTTTTCGAGAGTTTGCCCCCCACCCCCCCCGGTTTTAACCCCACACCCCGTTTTTGCAAGAAGTTTTTCTACCAAGGGATTTTTTTTTTCCCCCCCCTGAAAATAGATTTAAAATTAATACATTGGGAAATTTTTTGGGTATCGCTATTACAAAGGCGTAAAAAAAAAATTTTCCCCCCAATTTTTAACAACGCCCCTCCCTTTTTGGGGGGAAAATCAAAATGGGGTTTGGGAAAGGGGACCTTCTTTTTTTGGCTCCATTACCGTTCCCCCCAAAACTTTTTTTAAAAATTTTTGCCCTTTAAAAACCTTTTAAAAAAAGGGGAAAACCCCAAAAATGGCAAACCCTAAAAGACTTTTTTTAAAAATTTTTTTAAAAAAAGTGTTCCCCCTCAATTTTATCAAAAACTCCCCGGGAGGGAAAAGCCGCCCGGGTTTTAAACCCCGGTTTTCCCCCCTTTCTAAACGTAGCCCAAATTTAAAAACGTTTTGGGGCCCTCCCCCGGGGGCAAGTATGCTAAAAAACCAAAAAAAACACTTTATTAAAAAGGGATTGGACTCACTTCGTAAAAAAAGGGGGTTTAAAAAACTAAGAATCCGGGGAAAAGGGGTTTTAACCAAAATATAAGTTCGTCCTGTCCCCCCTTTTTTTTTGTAAATAGTCATTAGTTTTGTAACCCCCCCCAAAAACAAAAATTTTTTTTGGGGTTTTTCTGTTTAAGGGCAGGTAGAGGGTATAGTTTTTGTCGCTAAAAAATTTTTTTTTTTGTTAAAAAACTATAAAAAAATCAAAAAAAATTTAAAATTTTTTAAATTTAAAAATAAAATTGGGAAAAAAAAAAACACACAAAAAAAATTTTAAAAAAAAAGTATAATAAATATAAAATATTATTTTTTAAAAAAAAAAATTGAACACAGAAAAAATAAAAAATTTGCTTACTTTTTCCAGAACTTTGGGGGGTTTTTTTTTACGTGAAAAAAATTCTTTTCCCCCCCGACAAGAGTTTATTAAAAGAAAAAAATTGGTATTTGGGAAAAAAAATCCTTTTTTTAGACTTTCAAACTCAATGTGTTTTTCTAAAAAAAGGGTTTTTCAAACTCATGGGGGTTTTATTTTCAAAACCCCAAACCTTTTTCCCCCGAAACCCCCAAAAACAAATTTAAAAAATAAGTGCTTCTCCCATTTACTAAAATTTTGGGGAAAAATTGGGGGATATAATTATTAAAAAAATATTTCTAATAGGTAAAATAATTTAAAAAAAGGGCCGGGGGAATTTTTTAAAAATTTAAAATTGGGTCACATGGGGTTTTTTTTTTCCAAATCAACAAGGGGGAATTTTTTCCCGTCGACGTGAAAACGGATATATAAAAAAAGAATCACCATTTTCGGACTTTAGCGGTTAAAATTTTTTTAACTTTCAACACAAGCAAAAAAAATTTTGGTGTCTTCCTTTTAAAATCCAAAGAATTTAAGACAAAAAAGAGTTGGGGAACAGCCTGGAAAAAACCGATTTTTTTTACAGGAAACAAAATTGGGGAAAAAAGGAAATTTTTGAACCATCCCCCCCTTTTTTAAAAATAAAGGGTTTTAAAAAACCATAAAAATTTTGAAAGATGTTTTTAAAAAAATTTTTTGATTTTTAAAAATTTAAAAGTCCAGAATTTAAAAGAACCCCTTTTTTTTGATTTTTGTTTTGTGGGGGTATTTTTTATTCAAAGAAGCACTTAAAAAAAAAAAGGGGAAAAAACCCCCTTTACACAAATTTTTAAAAAGGGGAAATTTTTCCCGACTAAAATTTTTTTCAAGGGTCCGCCCAAAAGGGGGAAAAAATCACTTAAAAGGAAGCAAGGATTTATCTCCCCAAAAAGGGGAAAAAAAAGGGAAATTAAGACGGGGCTTTGGGGGCCCCTAGAAAAGTCCCCCGGGGGGGAAAATTTGGGGGAAAAGGGAAAACGAAAAAAAAAATTTTTTAAATTTTATTCAATTAAATTTAAAAAATTTTTTAAAAAATTTTAAAAAATTTTTAAAAATTGATTATATTTTTAAAAATTATTTTTAAAAAATTTTTTCCCCCCGACTTTGCTCAAAAAGCAACAAAAAATTGGAAAAACTTCCCAATATCCAAAGAAAATCAAACGATAAAAGTTGGAGATTTTTACGGACAAACCGTTTAAAATTTTAAAAAGGGAAAAATTTTAAAAAAAGGGTTTTTAAAAAAAGCATCCACTTCTAAAAAAAAATAACTTTACCAAATCTGTTTTTAAAAAATTTTTTTAAAAATTTTAAAAGAGGATTTTTAAAAAAAGCATCCAGCTTTTAATATAAAAAAAACTTACCAAATCTGTTTTAAAAATTTTTTAAAAATTTTAAAAATATTTAAAATTTAAAAATCCAGAAAATTTTTTAAAAAAACTTGCGTGAGTTCGGGTTTTGTGGGGGATTTAAATTAAAAAAAAAAACCCTTAAAAAAAAAAGAAAAAAAATCGTTTTTACGACATTTTTTTGGGAAAATTTTTGCTAAAAATTTTTTTTAAAAAAAATCCCGCCAAAGGGGGGACTACTTTACCTAAGGAAGCAGAGGAAACATCTCAACCGTGACTAAGACTGAGCTGGAGACCAAAGAAAAGTCGGGGGAAAATTTGGGGGGGAAAAAAAAACGAAAAAGTATTTTAATTTTATTTTAATTTAAAATTTTTTTTAAATTTTTAAAAAGTATTTTAAGTTTTATTCAGTTTTAATTTTTTTTTTTTTTCAAAAATTTTTTTAAATTACAAAAATTTTTTTTAAAAAAAGCAATTAACTTTTTTTTTTTTTATAATTTAAAAAAAAAAAAGGCCCCCAAAAATTTAAAAGTCCTGCGCAGGGAAAATTTTTAAATTTTTTTAAAAAAATTTTGGTTTAAAATTTTCATCCTCTTGGGGGGGTTAAAATTAAAATTTAAAAAAAAAAAAAAATTTTTTATAGCTGATAAACCGAAAAAAAAACAGTCAAAAAATTTTTAAAATTTTTTAAAAAAAACTAACTAAACATTTTAAAAAAAATTACAATTAATACCCTTAAAAAACTTGTCTAACAAAAATTTTTTTCGCTGACCTTTAAAAATAACCCCCCCGTTTTTTAAAAAAAAGGGTTTTTTTTTTCACAGATGGATTTCCCCACGAAAACAAACCCCATTGAGATTAAAAATTTTTTCCCAACCCCCTTTTTAAAAAATGTTTTGGGTTTTTTTTTTTAAAAAAAAAAATTTTTATTAAGGAAAAAGTAAGGGGGAAAAAAAGTTGTTTTTTCCCAAATTTTTAAAAATTTTTTTCCGGGGAAAAAAAAACTCAGTTTTTTATTTAAAATTTTTTCCCAAAAGGGTTTAAAAAAATTTTTTAAAATTTTTTTTAAAATGAATAGAGTATTGTTTGTTTCGGGAATACAAGAAAAATCATAAAAAAAATAAAATCTACCCCCCCACTTGATAGTCATTCAAAAAAAGAAGGGGACGTCAAAAAGCATTTTCCCCCCAAAAACATGTTTAAATCTTAAAATTTTTTTTAAAAATTTTAAAAAAAATAACTAAACATTTAAAAAGATTACATCACTAAATTTTGGGGTCACTCACAGGGGGCCGTCAAAATTAAATTTAAAAAAACAAAGATGAAATACGGGAAAAGCTGGGGTTTTTCCCCCCCGCAAAAGGGGGTTTTTTTTTTTGGTTTTAAAATATAAAACAACCTGCCCCAGAATACATAAAAATTAGTTTTTTAAAAAAAATATTTTAAAAAAAATTAAAAAACTAGGGCTTAAAAAAACCCCCAATAATCAAAACACATTTTTAAAAAGAAAATTTAATTTAAAACTAATTTGTATGCAATGAAAAAAAAAACCTAGCCCCCTTTTTAAGTTTAATTTAGATAAACATGAATATAGAAAATTTTTAAAAAAACAATTTTTGTTTTGGGGGCCCCCCACATTAAGGGGGTTAAATTTAAAATTAATTTTTTCTTTTTTTAAATTCCGATGAGGTCCTTTTCAAAAATTTTTTATCTTTTTCTAAATTGTTTTCCGCTTTTCCTACACGTTAAAACATGGGGGCCCCCTTTATTTTTAAACTCCAAATCATGTTTTTTCAAAAAGGGCCCCATTTAAAGCATCCATTTCAACGTTTTACTAACCCCAAAAACAGTATAATATAGAAAAAAATGGAAAAGTTTAAATGAACATTTGGCCAAAAATTTTTTCCAAAAGGGGGATTCTTTAAAACCCCCCAAAACTTTAAATATTTAGTTTTTTTTTAAAAACCCAAATTTGCCTTTTGAGAACCCAAAAAAACCCAAACTGAAAAAAAATGTAATTTTTTAAAAAAAAAAAAAATTTTGAAAACAAAACCCCTTTTTTTTCAACAAAGATGAAATTGAAGGAAAAAAAAATTTTTTACCTGAACCTTTTTTGGGGTCACAAAAAAAAACCGTGGGGAAAGGGAAAAAGGGGGAAAAAAATAAAGCTTTTCAAATTACAAAAGGGGAACGCCTTTTTTTCAATTTCAAAACCCCCCCCACCATCTTAAAAATTTTTTTAAAAACCCTTTTTTTCTGCAAGTAAATAAAAAATAGAAAAAACTTTTTTGGGTAAAATCAAATGACTCTTAAAACCATTAGCCCCCAAAAAAAGGGAATTTTTAATGACAGTATGTATCATTTAAAAAAAATTTTTTTTAATTTTTAACCCCCTTATTCAAAGAGTGATTTTAAACTCGAAAAATACCTTGGGGGGGTTTTTTTTTATTTGGGAAAAAACATAACCCCGGCCACCAGCATTTTTTTTTAAAGTTTTTTTAAACAAAAGTTTCTATTTTCCCTAGGGTTGGTAAAAAAAACGTTAGTCAGAAAAAAATTTATACTACGAACTGTCCCCCGAAATTAGGCCCCGGGGGGGGTTTTTTTTTTTAAAAAAAAAAATTTTTTGGGAGAAAAGGGAAAAAAAAATTAAAAAATTTGGGAAAGAAAAAACCCCCAAAAAAAAAATTTCCCAAAAATTTTTAATTTTTGGGGGGGCCCCAAAAAAAAGGGGGGCACCCCCCATTAACTCCCCAAATGTTTTAAAATTAAAAATTTTTAAAGATGAAAAAATTTAAAATAAAACCAAAACTTTTCTATTTATAATAAAAACACTACCAGTTTTAAAAATCCCCAAGAAATTTTCCCCTAGACTTTTTTCTTTGCGGTAAAAAAAAATGCCCAAAATTTTATATACAAATTTTAAAAAAAAAATAAAATTTTGCCCAAAAAACAAGAATTTTAAACCCGAAACAGGGAAAAACATGAAATTTTTTCCCCTTTTTTTAAATTTTTTTTAAATTTCTTTTTTTAATTTACTCCCAAATTTTAAAGGATTTTAAAAAATTTTTTTTTTCCGAGGGGGGGAAAACCCCCCCGCCCCCGGGTTTCCCTGAAAGCGCCGGGCCCCAAACCCCAAACAAATTTAAAAAATCCTGAAACCCCTTTCTGTTTAAAGATGGCACATTTCCACCCTGAGTGGCCCAGAAAAAAAGGGGGAAAAGGAAAAACAAAACTATAAAAAAAAATTTTTAAAAAAAATTTTTCGAAAAGGGGCCCCCCCCACCCTTCCCCGCCCAAACTGCCAAAAATAAAAATTTAAAAACCGTGGAAAAAAAAATTTTTAAAAAATGTACAAAAAAAATTTTTCACAAACACTGAAATTAACCTTATTCCCCCCTTTTTTTTTGTTTTTTCCCCCTACGCCTTTAAAAATAGTAATATTAAAAAAGCAAGGATGGTTTTAAATGCAATGTTTTTTTGTTGTTTTTGGATTTTTTTTTGGTTTTTAAAACAAAAATTATACATTAAAACATTGAACATGGGGATACACATATCAAAAAACCCCCCCCAAGAGGGGCTCTTAAACGTTTTTTTTGGCATTTAACATTTAAAAAAAATGAACAAATTACAGACGTCATGAGGCGATAATAGGTTTCAAATTTTTTAAGGGGAAAAATAAAAAAAAAACCCCCCCTATCAACCTTTTGGGGCGAGAGGGCCTTAAAACATAAAAAATACAAATGTTTTTGGGAAGGAAAAGAAACCATGGAATAAAAAGGGAAACCCAAAAAAGCAAAAGGAAAAATAAAAAAAACTTCCATAGGGGCCCCTTTTGGCCATTTGACTAAATAAAAATAGAAAACGGTAAGAAAAAATGAAAAGGGGGCTTTTTAAAAATAATTGTTCTCCCGTTAATTTTTTGGCAGATTGTGAGATGGGGAAAAATTTTACGGGTTTTTCGAAAAAACAATGAAGGCAGAATGAGTACATTTTTAAAAAACCCAAACGGAAAAAAAAAGGAAAATCAGGGGCCCAAATATTCTAACGGAACCAGATGCCAAACCCCCATACTCGGTTTTGACGATGGTTGGGGGGAAAATAAAGCGGGTTTTTGACCCCGGGAGGGCCCCCGGGCGGGCAAAAAGGGGATTTACTTTTCCTAGGGGGATAAGACATTTCCACACGTAAAAACCCGGGGAAAAAAATAAAAATTTTTTTTTACAGAGTCAATTTTGCTCTTCGGTGCTAAAAAATGAATGGGAGGAAAAAATAAACAATTTCCCGGTTTGGGTTTGGGTCTGGGGTTACGCCCCCTTCTCGGGCAGACTTTAAATTTTTAAAAATGTATTAGTTATTTTGATAAAAATTGATGAAAAAAATTAAAAAAACACTCTGTGGACGGGGAACAAGAGGGAAAAGGTAAAAGGGGAAAAATTACGGCATTAGACTTCCAGGGGAAATTTCACCCCTAACAAAAGAACCCAAGGGATTTCCCCCAAAAAAAAACAAGTTTTTAAAAAAAGGAGACCTTGATTAGAAAAGGGATATCTTGGGGGGACGATATAATTTGTATCTTTTTTCTATTTTCCCGTATATAGGTCCCTAATGTATAGTTATTTGTATTACACTTAAGCCTTTAAAAATGCCCCTTTTTATTCCTTAAAAACATAGATTCATTAAAAAAAACACCTTTTTTTTTTTTTTAAAACAAAATTTTTTTAGATTTTTTTGCCAAAAAAAATGATTATTTCCCCAAAAAATTATAATTGGGGGGTTTCCTAAAAACATATTTGTTTTTTTTTTTAAAATTTTTCTTTTTTAAAAAAAATTTTTTAAAATGTATGGGGAAAAAGATTTAAATGAAACTAAAATTGTGTAACAGAAATTTTCATATTTTAAAACTTCATGTTTTTCCCTCCCCCAACCCGGAAAAAAATCTCCTAAACTTTTAAAACCCCAAGTAAACCCATGCTTCTTTTAAAAAAATTTTTAAAATCGTAAAAATCAAATTAGCCCTATTAAAAAAAAGGTTTTTTCTGATTGGAATAAAATTTAATTTTTTTAAACTTTGGCAGTTAAAAAACCCGAAAAAAAACGATATGATAAGACCCTTTTTTGATTCTTTTAAATTCCTTCAAATTTAATTTTTATTATTGGTTGATATACATCAACCTCGATTTTTTCGACCCGGAAACGTCCCTCTCGAATAACCCCCCCTTTTTGGGAACCGTTGAAAAATGGGAAAAAAGATTTAAAAATTTTTGGGGAATTTGGCTGAAAAAAATGTTTTTCATTTTTTTGGCCGGTTTTAACTATCTTTTTTTAGCACTTTTTTTTTAGTAACGGGGGGGTCAGGGGAAAAAAAAAAACACCACTCCCCCAAAATTCCGCCAAAACCTTAAAAACCGTCCAAAACCCTCCCACAAGCAAGACAAGTTTCCCGCGGGGGGCTCCCACATCACCACCCGGCTTGGGTTTTTTGCCATTTTATTTCGGGGCTCGATTTTTGGGTTCTAATTTTTTGATTTTGTTAAAAATTTTGGGGGACCAATCTATTTTTAACATTTTATTTTGATTTGGTTTTCCCTTTTTTTGGAAATTTTTAACGATTTTTCGCTATTTTTTTTTTTTGTACGAAAAATTTTAAAAAATTTACGAAATGAGGGGGAAAAGGACCTTCTTGCGCCATGAACAAAATTTTGAGATCATCCAGGTAGGGATGAAAGAAGTTTACAAAAAAAGGAGAGCCGGTGGCATGGCATCCCAAGGGTTTGACATTTCAAAAAATTTTCCAAAATGGAGAAAAATTGGGGAAGCAGTGCAGAAAAGGCCCAATAAAAGGGGGCCAAAAATTTGAAGGTCGAAGCCGCAATCGGAAAAAAATTTGCGGGAGGGTTAAAACCAGCATAGAGGGAAAACTGCCAATAAAGGGGCCCCAGATGAAAGGGGAAAGGTGACGTTTTTCCCTGGGTTGGGATAAAAAACTTTAATTTAAAATGGGGGGTAAGATTTCAAACCTTTTACAGAAATCCAGCTACAATTTGGGTGAAAACACACGGGGGACCCAACCCCCGGAAAAGGGATTAATCCCTTTTTCCCCCAAACATCCTTGGCGTATCACCTCAAACGACGACTGGGGGGTTTCTAAAACCCTAGATAGACCCCTTTTGGTGAAAGGGGAAAAGGGGGCCCCAAAATGCAAAAGGGGAAAGGCGCCTCACGATCCTTTTGGGCTGAAACCCTTGGAAAAGGACGATAAGTAATCCCCTCGTATGGGAATTTTTAAGAAACCGCGGGGTTTTTTAAGGCAAGATCCGCCTTGTGACTATATTCAAAAACAAGAATGGGGGGCCTCGGGGGGTTCACGAGGGTTTTTAGGGCTTTAAAATTGAAGATGACAACCGCAAATTAAAAAAAAAAGTGCTCTTTGCGACAATTTCCCCGCACATCCGCTCTCGACAAACTCAGGAACAACCCAAAAGGGGGTTTTTCTGCCATAAAAAAAAACCCCAAATACTTCCCCCACGGACCAGGGGAACATCCGCAAGTGGGAAGGTTAATTCAGCGGGGATGCTTGTGTTGAGTAAGGGGGTTTGGGAACTGACATAGGCAAGGGGTCAAAAAAAAGGGTTTTCCAAAAGGGGCCTGGAAGGAAACGTCGGCCCTTAGAGGGCGGAAAAAGCGGTGATCCCCAATGCTTCCACACGCCCACAATTTTTTACCCCTTTTACGAAGAGGCTGCCCCCCCAGGCTTCCCCCCGCTGCCAAAGGGGAGGACCCCAAAAAACCCCCACCAGTGGGAGCCAAAAATTCCCGCCCCGGCCCCCAAAGAAACCCCAGGTTAGGGCCCCTTCATGAAACCCGAACCCGGGCCCCTCAACAGAACCTTCGTTTGCCCCCCCCTTACTTTTACTCGGCCTAATGAAAAAAAGTGGGGAGAGATTGCCCCAGACTGCCCATGGGAGTTTTACTTTTTAAATAAAACACATTTTGGGGCCCCCCTTGCGCCCTTAAACAGGGGGGAGCAGGGGCCCCGAGAAAAAGGGGGGGGAAGAAATTGGGGAAGACCTGAAGACACCCCACATAAAATGTTCTAAAGCGGGACACTACTCAAGAACACTTAAGCCCCCCGGAAATAGTAAAATCTGTGGGGCCCGTTTTTATAATTGAAAGACTTTTCGAAAAACTGGGGCTAAGAAAAAGCAGGATTCAAAAAGGATTTTTTTCAATATAGGGGGAATTTTTTTTAATTTTCTTTTTCCGGGGGGGTTTCTAAAAAAAAACAATTTTTTTTTATGAAGGCAGGGGGGAACAAAAAAAAATTTTAAAAATTCCAAAACGGCCCCCCCCTTGAAATAAAAAACCCTTTTCCGGAAAATGAAAGGGCAGAATCGGAGTTTTTGGAACCTTTTTTTTTTTTAAAAATTTTAATAATTTTTTTTTTTAACTATTTTAAAAATAAAAAATTAAAAAATTTTTAAATAAAAATTTTTTTAAAGGGTTGACATTAAAAGGTAACAAAAGGAGATATTATTTTAAAAATTTTAAGCTACCAAATATTTTTTGATAGAAAATTTAAAAAAATTTAAAATTTTATTATTTCTTAAATCTATGTTTGAATTTTAAAAATTAGAAAAAGAAAAAAAGGGAAAAAAAGGGGTGCTATTACTGGCCCAAAATTTTTTACATCTTTCCTTTTTTCCCAAACAATATAAAACCTCAGGATATATAAAACATTTTTCCGGGGTTTTCTCTTTGGGGGTTAAAAAAATTTTTCTTAACCCCCATGACAAACAAATTTAGGGTTTCAAAAAAAGAGCTTAGGAAATATTAAAACCAAAAATATAAAGGGACTGTCAAAGAAGGGGTTAATGAAAAAATACTACCAATATTACACAACCGTTGATGATAAGTCAAGCCTTTAGAAATTAATTCGCAGGAAAAGAAGTACAAAAAGGACTATCTAGAACTGTGTTAAAAAAATTGACTGGCAAATACAATGGGAAAAAATCATTGTAAGACCCGACGAAAAGGGGATAAAGGATAGGGATGGGTACTTTTGTAGGTGGGGGCAAGAACTTTCAAAATTCCAACGCCTTAGAAAAGTATCGAAGATTGAAAACCGCTGTACCGACATGGGGTACCAAATTTGGGAAAAACCAAAACTTTTGGGTAGAAAAAGGCATAACTCATCATAAAGATTATTTATTTGATTCAAAGTTTAAATTTAAAAATTTATTTTTACTTTTACAAACCTTTGCTTTTCCGCAACGCTGGAAAAATTAAAAGGAATGGGCTTTTCCCTTTGTATAAAAATAGGTATAAAGTAAAAAAAACTAAAAATTTTTTTTTTTGGGAAAACTATTTAAACAAATGGTTTTAAATAAAAACCCATTTTTTTTTTGGTCATTTACAGTTTTTTTTTACACAACTACATATATTTTAAACCTAAAAAATGGCATGAAATAAAAGAACAAACCCCCCAAAAATTTAAATTTTTTTCCCAATAAGCCAAAACCCCAATTAGTTCAGAATTGTTAAAAATTACAATCTGGATACTTTTTTTAAAAAAGGTCCAAAGCTTCTTTCGGGGGAAAAGTGGGGCCAAAAAAAATTTTGGGTCTTTTATCTCTTCAAAAAATTTTTTTAAATTACAATCGTCATTAAGTCACCGCGTTGTACAAAAAACAAAATTTTTAACTGGGGGTTTTTCAAATTTTTCACGGGGCATTTCAAAACCAAGGCGGTCAAGTTGACAGTTTAGGTGATAAATCTGGGTTTTTTTAAAAACCCGCTCAGTAATGTCACATTTTTTAAAATATCATATAAAGCCAGCTTATAGTCAAAAAATGGTTAAAATTAGGGATTAAACCGACAAACCCCAATTTTTAAATTTTATTTTTCAAATAGTTAAATAATTTACAAAAGTCCCAAACCCCAAATTATTGAAAAGGGGCAATTTACGCACTTAAAAGTCAAATAAAATTTAAAATCGGGGTTGTATATAGTTAAATACTGAAAATTTTTACAAAATATTAATTAAAAATTTCCTACAAAAATTTTTATACATTTCTCCAAAAAAACCCTTTTTTTGGAAAACCCTCAATTTTAAAATTACATATATCGTTTTCCTATAATTAGAATTTTATATAGTAAAAATTTATAACGGGGAAAAAAAATTAATAAATCTCACTTATTGCACCACTGGGGTCTAACGCCAAAATCCCCCTTTTAATGTAATTATTTTTTCCCCAAAGAAAATGTAAAGCCTTGACAAAAAATCGTCCTAATTTATTTTAAAGTTTTAATTTTATTTAAATTATTATAAAAAAAAATTTCCTTAAAGCACTTCTTTTCAAAAGGCAAAAAAACCACTGATCAGGACTACGCACGTGACACCACAAGTCTTTTCAATATTATATTTCAAATAATAATTCCTCTTTCGAAGGTTTTTAAGAGAGATTTTTTTAAAATTTAAAAATCATTTTTTCCCGGTCAAAAAAATTTTCAGTAAAAAAAAGAAGTTTTTTTTTGATTTTTTTTTTTCTAAACTAAACCTTTTTGAACTTCCCCCGACAAAGAATAAAAGAAGGATGGGGGGCAAGTAAGGAGTTTGTCCGTAACCCCTCGAACCACCTTTTGGCCTTCGCTCCGCAAACCGTCCCCCATAAAAAAAGGGGCCCATAATATTTTTCAACGACATGACTATTTTTTTTAAATAAACAGAGATTGAAAAAAAAACATGTTAAAAAAAAAAAGTTTGTATTTTAATTAAAAACTTTAATTGTGCTCGACCAGGGCAATTAAAACCGCAAAATTTAAAGGGATTTAATCGACGCTCAACGCGACGAACCCCAACACCCCCAAATTTGGGGCCCAAAGGGCGGTAGAGTAATATTCCCCAAAACACAATTGGCACACAAAAGGGACCCGTAATTCCGCTACTACACCTCCTTAACGTCTAATCCCCCGGGTAACGTGTAAGACCGTGTGGTCACCCCAAGGGGTTGTTTTTTTTTACTGTTGAAAAATTTTTTTACAACCAAACTTTAAACCCCGGAATCAATCATACTTTATTGAATACCGTTTGTATGATTTTCTCCTAACCCTTACACTTTTTAACCCTGTGACCTGCATTTGGTTTTAAAATTTTTTCATTTATACCCCCCCTTAAGAATTTTGGGTTTTTACCCAATGCACTTTTTAAAAAAGTGTTAGAAACAAGGGGAAAATTTTAAAATTTTCCGAGGGGAATTTCATTTGCGAAAGGGAGAAAAAATATTTTAAATTAATCACCCCAATGCATCCGACGATTCAGCCCCCAAACTCCCCTTTTTTGACAAACGGATAAAAAGAAAATTTTTTAGTTTCACAGCCCCCGAAGTGAGGTTTATTGATTTATTAAAATAAAACGGTGTTCTCCCCCCAAAAATGCCACACAAAGCCCCTTTAATTAAACAATGGAACAAAAATATTATACCGTTAACAATACTATTCTTTTTAGAAACTTCATAAAAAATATCAGTGTTTTCAAAATAAATTCTTACTGTTTAATATTTTGGAAAATTATTTTGTAAGAAAACAAGAGTGATAAAAGACAAATTTTTGAAACGGCACAGTATTTCATTTCATTTTCAAATTAAAAAAAGGAAGTTTTAAAAAAATTTTGGGTTATTGAGCGAACAGTAACCAATTGTTAAATTACTTGTTGGGGTTGTTTGTTTTGGGGTTAGGGATAAAATTTTTTGGGGAGGTAAAAAAAAAAAAATGAAATATTTTGAAAGAAACAATAAAAAAATTTTACAACGTTTTGGTTTCGAAATTTTATTTAGGGCAAACTTTGGGGGAGTTAAAAATCAAATAAAAAAATAAAATTAACCTTTAAATATACCAAAGGTCCCAAAACGCCCTTCAAGAATTTGTAATTAAAATTTGGGGACCGGTTTTAAAAATTGTACCAAAAGTTAAAAATTTCCCCCAGGTCTCTGATATTCAATGTAATTTTTTTATTTTTTTAAAAAGAAAGATTTGAATTTACGTTTTGCTTAATTGTTAATTTTTTCGAAAAGGGTAAATCCTCACCCGCCGACCACTAAATTAATATTTTTTTTGGGAAAAATTAAAATTTTTTGTTAGGGGGAATTTCGGCCCGGGGATTTTTATTTTTTTTTCTTTTTGATTTTTTTGTAAATTTTTTTAATTTAGAAGTGGGGGTTCTTTAAAAAACAAATTTAAAAAAAATTTTAATTTTTTAAAAAATTTTTAAAAAAAATTTAAATAAAATTATAAGAATTTTAAAAAAAAAAAAAATTTTAACCAATAAAAAAATTTTCCCCAGAAAAAAGATTATAGAGAAAAGATGAAACTTTTTTTAAAAATTTAAAATTTTATAAAATTTCCGAAAAAATTTTTAAATTAAAATGTTTGAAGGGAACCTTAATCATAAATTTTAAAATTAGGCCAAAAAGGTGAAAATACATTTTTTTTAATTAAAATCCTAAAATAAACACATATTTAATCGCTTCGGGGGCCCCAAAACAAAATTTGGCAAGAGCACAAAAGGGGCCCCGACATTTTAAAATCTTTAAAATTAAAAATGTGATTAGTTCTAGACCCACCAACCCAACAATTTGAACAAAACTTAACGATGAAACCCAATTTTTTTTAAAAAAGGCCTGCTTAAAAAACATTTTAAAGTGTTTTCGACGAAAAACCAAAATTTGTGTCAAAATTCAATGGAGGGCCTGATAGTAAAACAACATCATCCAAACATAAAGTGTTGGGTTAGCCCCCACAGATTGAAGAATTTGCCCAAACAATAAGTTTAAAGGGGGTTTTAACCCCCACAGAGAAGAAAAATTTCCCAAACATATTTTTAAAAAAAATTTAATTTTAAAAAAATTTTTAAAACGCCCCCGGGCCCAAAAAATTTTTTTTATAAAGTCCCCCAAAAAACGGGCCCTTGAAAGAAAAAAACATTTCCCACCCAAAAAAATATAAGGTCAAGGGGATAAAACCCAAAATTTTAGAATTTTAACAAAATTTAGGAAGGGGAAAAAATTTTTTAGAAAATTTTTCTTTGAAAACATTTTAAAATATTCCAAAAGGTTCCAACTAAATATCTGTCAGAGAAAAAGGGGGGCCTAATAGAATAATCAATTCCAAACCAAAAAAATAAAATTTTTTTTAGGGGCCATAACCAAAAAACCCCCGGAATTTGGGGCCCAATTTGGGGTAACGACTTTATTTAAGGAAAAATATTGCATACAAAAAATTTTTTAAGGGGGTTATTTTCTTTATTTTTCCAAAAAAATTTTCTTTTTAAAGGGGGGGAAATCTACCCTTTTTTAACCCATTTTATTTTTTTTTTTAAAAATTTCCTTTTTAACTTGGGGAAATTTTTGGAAAAGGGTCGAAAAAATCTTCAAGAGTTAACTTTCCAAAAAAAAAGGGGAGAAATTTCAATTTTAAAATAGGGCGGGGTTTTTTATAATTGGTAAAAATTTTATAAAATTTTCAATCATTTGCATATACAGTTGAATTTTTTTAAATTTTCGCCCCCGGAGAATTTTTTAATTTTTGAACTGTTCCCCCAATTTGGGGTTAAAAACTCTTCGGATAGGGTAAAAAAATCAACCCCTTGAGCCACAACAATTTTAATTTTTTTTTTTGGAAATTAATATTGTTGGGAATTTCCCAAGGGGTTTTAAATTTTTTTTTTTTGAAAATTTTTTGTTTTTTTGGTAAAATGTTCAAAAATTTTTGATTTTATTTTTTTAAAAAAGTGAGGGTTCATTTAAAAAAATTTTGACCCAGACGGGGAATTCCCCAAAAACCTTGGGGAACCCCCATTATAATATAGGGGTTTTCCCCTTGTAAAATTTATATTTTTTTTTTTCCCCTTTTTTAAGCGCTGGGTCCAAAAACCCCAGCTTATTGTTTTCAAAACCCCTTTCTCACTAATAAAAGAACATAAGTTAAATTAAATCTTCCCCCTTTTAATAAAAAAAACATAAACAAAAAGGGGAAAACCCGGAAAATTGATTTAAAAGAAAAATCTATCGGGTAACCCAAAAAATAAATAGTAACTTATTTGGGGTTGGCTTAATTAACACAAAAAATGCGGTTGACACTCATAAAAATATCACTATTCATTAGAAATAAATCAAAAAATTGAACCCTTTGTTTTAAAAATTTTTTCCCGGTAAAAGATGGAGAGTTCTTAGGTGATATCTCAATTGTATTTTTTTAAAACCCATTTAGCCTCCTTTGGGAAAGGCTCCCATAATTCGTAGATAATTTTTAAAATATTACATTACACGTTAAATTTTTATCTTAATACCTTAAAAAACAAATTTTCATTAACCCCCCTTTAAAAGGTTTTAAAAAAAACCAACAATAAAGTATTTGTTGCCAGGAAACATGTTTTCTAAAATTTATTTAAAAAATGGGGGGTTTTTCCCCAAAAGTTTTTCCCCTTTTGTGTTTTATTTTTTTTAAACCCTTAAAAATTTAAACTTTTCAAACGAGGAAAAAAATTTAAATAAAACTATCTGTGAGACCAAAAATTTTTTTTATATTAAATCGATGGGCTCCATAAAACTTTGTTTTGTGTTCCTTCACCAAATAGAACAGTCTTAAGGTTTTTACAATGTAATCCCAATTTTTTAAAAAAATGAAAAAATTTAAATATCAAATTAGCCCTTTAAAAAAATCTAAATAAATTTTTCTTCTGATTCTTAATTTTTTTTAAACCCCTTGGAAAAATTTAAATACAGAAAAAAGACGATATGATTTGCCAGGGAGGGGTTTTTAAAGCCCCTTAAAGTTTTACGTAGTTTTTGGTTGATATAATTCTTTTAACAAAATTTAAAAGAGAACAAAGTATGGGTAATCTGAAAAAAAAAAAAATTCAATTAACGAAAAAAGTACTTATGTTTGGCAAGAGATTTGACAATACTTTTGGTTGGAATTTTAACACGCTTACCTTTAGGTTAAAAGGGGAGAAGTGTTATTATTTTTGGTTTTTCAAGTCAGAAATATTTCAAAACTGCGAGATTTTTAAAATTTTTTAAATTATTCCCCAAATACATAAAGAGATAAAAATTGTAAGGGAAATTTTTTTGCCTTAAGATTACTTTTTAATAAAATGAAAGTCATTAAAAAAAGTTTCAAAACCCTTTTTTTGTAAAATATCGTTTAATTTTTTTTAATTAAACAAAAACCCCTTAAGAAAAATTTAACCCCGGGGTCCCCAAATTTTCCAGGGGTTCCTTGGGGGCCAAAAAAAAGCAAAAAGTTGGCCTTTTGGGGTTGGGGGGGGAAAAATTCCCTTTTTTGAAAAATTTTATGGTTAATTGTTTTTGACCATATGATTCAATTAATAAAAAAGATTTAAGTCCAAATTTTTTATAAAAAAATTTTAAGTAAACGGCCACAAAAAAAAAACATTGGGTTTAAAAATTTTTAATATATAGCAAACAAATTAATTTGATGGGGGGTTTGTGATTCAAAAAATTTAAAAAAACAATTCAAAAAAAAAATTTTTAAAAGGGGGTTGGGAAAAAATTAAAAAAAGAAACGGGGGGGAAAAAACTTGGGGTTTTAAAACCGGGGAAAAAAAGTTTTTGGCTTCTTACCTGCCGCGAAAAAAAGTAAAACACAAAAATATACAAAACCACTTTTTGGGGCCCTTTTTTTCTATAAGTTTAAAATGTTTCTTAATTTATTTACAAATTAAATTAGGAAACGAAAAACACGGTGCTTAGGAAATATTTGTTCTATAAATGTAGGGGAAAAATTGGGGGGGTTTTGGAGGAGGATACATAAATACGCTTTAAATTGCACTCAACACAAAAACCCTTTATAGGGTTTAAAATCTTTTCGGTTACGGGGGGCAGGTTGTATCGGAATGGGATAATTTTTTGAACTGCGTTCGGGGTTTTAAGGTGAACCGGGGGTGGGGAAAAGACCACGGGAAAACCTAGACCTACTGGGATAGAATATTAAATTTTTAGAAAAAAGGGTTTTTAAAAAAAAAATTTGGATAGAAATACCTCAATATGGAAGGGGGGCGTACTTTTTTTTATTGGGCAAAGAACTTTTAAGCTTTAATCCAAAAAAGTAGCAAAATTAAAATAAGTCTATTTTTAAAAATACCCAAAAGCTTTTAAAAATATTTTTATCATCTACTATCACTTTGATATCAAATTTAATTTAAAAAATAAATATGTTTTTTTTTACAAAAAATCCAACAACATAGCAACGTATGATGTGCATGGAAAACCTTCCCACCAAACCATTAATCACCCAAAAAATTATTGAAAATTTTTTTTAAAAAGTATAAAATTTTAATAAAGAATTTGTGATTATTTGTTTTCCCCAAAACATTTCAAATTGGTATTAAACATTTTTCCCCCCCGTTTTCCTCCCGCCCCATTTAAATTTTACAAGGAATTAATTTTATGAAACTGAGGGGGCTTCGTTCAGCAAAAATAAAATAAAGTTAAAAAAAATAAATATTTGCAATCGGAAAAAGGGCTCTATTTTTAATTGGGTGAGAATTTCAAAAGGACCAATTACTTTTTTTTGAACGATAATTTGGTGAGGGGGCCTATTTTTTTTTGTATGCCAACGTTGTTTTTTTTTACACATTTTGTAGTAGATAACATCTCTATTCATAAAAATTTTAAAAATTTTAATCACTATAAAAAAATTTTTACGAGTGACCAGTAACAAATTTTTTTACTTTTTTGGTTTTTAAACTGACGAATGTAAAGAGAGGGTTAGGGCCTTGCTAAGTACAAGCTTTTTTTTAATAAAATATTTTTAATAAATTTTGGCCCTTTTAAAATTAGGGGGGAAATGAAAGGGCCATGGAATAAAGGTTATTTTTCAAGACTGTTTATTGTTTTGAAAACCTTTTTTTGGAAACGGCTATTCAAGATTAGAAAAAAATTTTATGTTTAACTTTTTAACAACACCTGCACAAAAAATTTTGACAGTGAAAAAATATAAAAAATTTTGATATTTTCGGGCTTTTGGGGCACAAAGGAAATTTTTGGTCGTTGAAAACACCCCGCACCGCTCACCCCCCCCTTCCCCCCCCCTTTTTCCCAAAAAAGGGGTTTTTTGCTTCACTCGAAGGAAATACCTTCGTTTTCTGCTTTTTGGGTTTTTATTAATTAAATTTAAAAAAAAATTGGGGTCAGCAGTTAAAACACCCCTTTCAAGGGATGAAGACATTTTTCCCCCCCAAAAACATCAACCAATCACTACTTCGTAAAAAGTTTTTTCCTCACTTTTTTTTCCCCAAATGTTTCCCTTTTTTAATTTGACATCAAATTTTTAAACCCCTTAAAGACGCATGCATCATATATTTTTTTTAATTTGGGGTTTAAAAAATTTAAAACAAGCGCTTTTAAAAAAATCGGGGTTTAAAATTGGAAAGTTAGTGAGGAAAAAAAGCTTTATTTTTTCTCTATTTTGAATCAAAAAAAAGGAAAACCAAAATTTTTTTGTGCAAATTCAAAATTTTATTTAAAACAAATTATTAAATTTTATTTTTTTAAAAAACCGTCCCCAACTTTTTAGATTGAAAATAAAAAAAAAAAGTCGGGGAAAACCCTTTAAAAACTGGGGAATTAATTTTTGACATTTCCCGATTTGGGATTTTTAAAACTCAAAAAAAAAACTTTACGGGGTTTTTCCTTGGGTTTTTAACGGTTTTTTCTTCCCCCTTAATTGAAAAGAACAAATTTAGGATTTCAAAAAAAGTGTTAGGAAATATTTGGCCCCCAAAAAAGGAGAATGTACGGGTTTTTTTAAAGGGTTGTTAAAAATTTAATGATAAAAAAAAAAAAAGGTAGGAAAAAAAAAAATTGTTTGGATAGTTTTTTAAAAAATAGGGTTACGGGGCAGGGGTGAAAAGAATTTTTTAAACCCGGGGTTGGAAAATAGCCCCGGGGGAAATTCAAGGGAAAATTTTCCATTCGGAAAAACCAAGCCCCAAAAAATGGGGAGGGTAAAATATTTAAAAAGGGGGGTACTTTTGTGGGGGGGGCAAAATTTTTAAAATTTCCCGACCCTTAAAAAAAGTAAAAATTCGAAGACCAAAAACCATTGTACACTAGGTACCAAAATTTTGGGGGGAAACCCAAAAATCTTAAGAAAAAGGGCCAAACCCCACAAAAATTATGAATTGATTCAAAAAAATTTTAATTATGTCTACATAATGGCCTCAAACATTATCCCCTTTACTAAACCCCTTGGAATATTTTTTTAACGGCATAACCCCCTTTTTTAAAAAAAAAGGGAATAAAAAAAATTTTTTTAAATGGTACATTTAAGTTTACTTTCCATCACACATTTAATAAACCAAAAAATTACATGATTGTTGAAAAAATTTTCCCCAAAATTATCAAAAATAAACAAATTCCACTTCCCAAAATTTTTAACATTTTACTAACTGTACAATCTGGATACATTTTACAAAAATTCCCGCTTCATTGGAGGAAAAAAAATCGACAAAAATTGTGAACTGGGTTTTTTTTCAAATTTTTTAAAAAAATTTTACAATCGCATTAAGTCCCCGGGGGATTGTCACAAGAATTGCCCATTTATTTTTTTTTTTGAATTATTTCATAGTCAATTGTCAAACCAAGGCTGGGCATGTAGACAGGTTTTTCGGGGGAAAATTTTTTTTTTACCCATTTAGTACATTTTTAGTTTAAAAGGGCCTTACTTAAAGATCACAAGTCTTTTTAGTAAACAAAAAATTGAAGTTAGGGGATAAATAAAGAGCAGAAAATTTTTTTTTGATTTTTTCATTCAATATTATAATATTTAAAAAATCCACAAATTTCTTGTAGGGGAAAAAATTTCAGTTAAAAAAAAATTTTCCCCCAAAAATTTTTTAAAAGATATCATTTATTTTTAGTAAAATAAAATAAAGGTTTTTTTACAAATATTAAATTGGAAAATGCCTAAAAAAAGGTTATATTTTTTATCACTAAATTTAACACTTTTTAAAAATTTCCAAGATTAATTTAAACCAAGTCGTTACCACTTGTTAGAAAATCTTTTAAATCCAAAAAAAACCCTTTAAAAAAGGTACCGGGGCTGGGGGAAGGTTTGGGTTCTTTCGGGTCAGGGGTTTAAAACCTCGGTCGCGGCACATTTTTTATCTTTCCAAAAACCCTTTTCCTTCACCTCTGCCAACACGGTATTAACAAATTTGTTGGAATTTTCCCCAGCCTCCCCGGGTTGGGTTTCCACGTTAAACTATGGTCCTCCATTTCACTCACAATCCCCCAAAAACTTTAACTTACGAAAGTGCGTAAACCCGAAGGTAAAGACGGGTTTTAAAATAATAAAAAAAAATAATAAAAATAATAAAATAATAATAATAAAATAAGGGTTTAAACGGGGAAAAAACCAAAAGGGAAAAAAAAACCCACTTAGGCAACCGACCGTAATCAACGCGATTTCCTTTTTTTTTCGACTCTATCCATCAGGGGAGACGAAAAGACCAAATGTAAACCCAAAAGGGGGGTTAATTTTTTTACTGGGGATTTTTTTACTACCCAAAAATTAAACGTGTCAAAAACCAATACTTTTTAAGGTACCAAAAATTTGTTTTTATCCCCATTTTTTCCCCCCCACTCTGTTTCGCAGGGCTGAAAATTCTAAAACGGGCGCATTTTTCGGAAAAACAACAAATATCATTCGTTTACTAACCCTCTCCCCCCCCCCAACCCCCAAAAGTTAAAATTCTATTTCATAATGAATAAACAAAATTTTTAGGTTAAAAAAAAAATGTACAATAAAAAAATTTTGTATTGGTAAAGGAAAAATTAAATTCTTTGTGCAAATTTTAATTTACTGACGCAGAAAAAATTTTTGGGACTACCTATTTGTTCCAAAATTTAAATTCAATTCAATAAACAGCAAAATCCAAAAGGGGTAATTTTATATAATTTTTATGAGAATCTTTTAAATTAAATACCATTAAATTAGAAATTAAGAAGTAGGGATCATACTATACACTTATTTTTTAAAATCCTATCACTATTAATATTAGTGGTTAGTAAGGGTTTAAATGAATTAAATTTTTGCCTTTTTACGTTTTTATTTTAAATACCGAAAAAAATGTTTTAGAAAACGAAAAAAAAAGGTGTAAGGGGGATCGATTTTTTAGAAATTTAAAATTTTTTTTCTTTTAAAAATCTTCCTTCTTTTTTTTTTTAAAAAAAAGACCCCAAAATCTGCTGTAATCACATCAATTTTTTAAGATGAAAATCAAAAAATTTTGGAAATTGGGGTTAAATTTAAAAATTTTGCTCTATAAAAAAAAGCAAACTTTAAAAAAAAATGCTCCTAAAAAAAACTACGAAAAAAAATAAAGAAAATTAAACCAATATAGCACCAAACTAGTTTACTATTTTAAAAAACCAAAAAACGTCCAAAAATTTTTTTTCTTCCTAAAAAAAAAATGTTGCCATTTTAACAAAAAAATTAAAAATCAAACAAAACAATTACAGCGTAAAAAAGGGGATTAAATTATATTTTAAAATTCATGGTGTTTTTCATAGAAAAAAAAAAAAAGTTAAAGATATTAAAAAAGTTGACCGAAATAGGTGAAAATTATCGAAAATTATAACTAAAAAATGATAAGACCCCCCGTGACTGCCTACATATAAAATTTGGTTTTCCCTGTCTTTTGATCATGTTGTATTCTCAATAAAAATTTTAAAAAAATTTTTGGGCATATATTAAAATTTCATTTTAATTTTGGGGGTTCAATATTTATTTAAGGTTAAGAAAACGGGAAAAAAAAAAAACTTTGAAACAACACTCGACCTCCAAACTTCTTTTTATTAAGTGACGCCCTCTTTATGAAAATAAAAATGTTACATGAATCAAGTAAAAAATTCCTTTTCAACACACAAACATAATCTGACTAGTCTCATTTGTCTGAAAATTGGAAGATATAATTTTTTTTTTTAAACAAGTTCAAACGAGCTGACGTTTTGATTTCTAAACCGGGGTTTGAGCATGTGTAGAAAAAAACAGGGGTTTTTGTTGGGAATAGTAGTCTTTTACTGCTTTTTAAGATCGCACGCCAAATTAAATAAGTTTTTTTTTCTGAAAAAGGGTAAAAAAAATCAAAAAGGAAAAATATATTTTCTAATTTTGGTTTAAAAAAAAGAAAAGTCAAAAATTTATTTTACACGCAATAAAGGTTGGGGAAACAGCATCTGCCTTTTTTAAAAAGGGGAAAATAGAAAACTTGAATATTTTAAAAAAAATGATTTTACAAGTTTTGGGGAAGTTTTTAAGCAAGAAGTTTGAAAAAAGGAAATTAAAATTTTTTAATGACAACTTATTTTTTTCGTTTTTATGATCCTCCAATTAAGGGGAATTTTTTCCTTGAAAACTCACACAAAGTTTTGCTAATCTTTTTAAAAATTAAAAACCGAAAAACTTTCTTCCCCTCACTATTTTATTTCGAACATCTATCTGGGCTTATTAAAAGCCCCAAAAAATTTTACCTATAATTAAATCCAAAAAGGCGGGTTTTGGCTAAAAAAAAGTAATTTTTTGGGGGCCAAAAATAAAACCTAATCCCCTTTTCTCCAGTTTTCCCTTTTTAATTAATGAAAAGAAATTTTTTCCCAAAATTTTAAAACCAAAAATGTGGGGTAAAAAAAAAGGGTATATTATTCAGCAATTTATGGTAATTTCTTTTTTAACCCTGCATTAATTTACCCCAATGAAGAATCTTTACAAAACCGGAAGAAAATAAATTTTTAATAATTAAATCAAACAGAAAACCCATGAATTTTTTACCAAAAAAAATTTTTTTCTATTTTTATGAACATTTTGGGAAATAGTACGGGGAAAAAAAAAAACGACAAAAAAAAAAAAAAAAAAAAAAAAAAAAACCAAAAAAATTGGGGAAAAAAGGAGCATAATTAAAAAAGTATGAAAGTGGATTAGTCCTTCAAAAAAAAAAGTTAATCTTACCTTCTCTAAGGGGTGGGAAAAGAGACCATTTTTAAAATTTTAAAATAGGGTACGGGTTTTTAAAAACCTAAAAACGTAAAATATTTTTATATACGAGAGAGAGGTTTTTTGCTTTTTTAAAGGAAATTTTTTAAACCCATTTTTAATAGACCCCCTTTAATCATAGGTCCTAGGGGAATTTTAATTGTTTTAACACTTTTTTAAAAAATTATTAGGGGTTAAAATTTTTTTGTACAAAAAATTTAATTATTTTTTTGGACATTTTTTATGCAAAAAATGAAAACACTACCAAAATTATCAGTTTTGGAATAATCCTAAGGGAACCAATAAATTCGTGGATATAATAACCCCCATTGGAAGGAATATTTAGACGAATGTAACCCATTTGGTTTTAACAAGAGGGGAAAAAAAATTGGAAAATAAAACCCCCTTAAACCATTGGAAAATCCAATCTTTGTCAGAAAGTCTAATAAAAGAAAGCCCCCCCTTTTTGACCATTTGTTTTCTGAAGTGGGTTTTTTAAAAAAAAGAAAAAATAAAATCAAGTGGGATGATAAAAAAAATATTAAAAAAAAGTGTTTTTTGCTTGGTGTTTTAAAACCCTTACTCACAACATTTTTTAAAAAGTGAAAAAATGTAAAAAAGCCCCAAAGGTTTTTTTAAAGTAAAAAAAAAAGGTAATACTTAAAAAGCTTTGCGTGAAATTTTTGGGCAAAAAATAAAATTTTCTTTGGGGAAATAGCTTTTTACTTTTTAAAAATTAAAAAATTAAAATTTTAAAGGGCCCTTTGGCACTCTATCCCCCTAGAAAAACCATAACTTTTTTTTTTAAATTTTTTTATAAATTACAATATTTTTTTAACATTTTTTCTGGAAAAAAATAGTTTTTTTTTTTCGAAATTGATACGGGGAAAAAAAGGTTGATTTTTTTTTTTAAGGAAAAAACACAATAAAAAAATTTTAAACTCAAAACTTTAAAAATTTTAAAAAAAACTACCCCTTTCAACAGTAAAAACTTTAAACAGTTTACAAAATTATCAAGCAAGTAAAAAAAAATTTTTAATGCCAATTATTTCTTAAACCTCCTTCCTTTAGGTGGGAAATTTCAACTAATTGGTAAAAGTGGGGAAAGTTGACTCTTCTTTTAAAAACTTTTGGCTTTAAGGCGCCTTATTTTCTAAAGATCTTTTTAATTAACTAAAAATTCCCCCCTAACAAAAACCCCCTTTGTTCCACATTTTCATCAGGAACCACAAAGGGGAATTATGCAAGGTTCATAATTAAAACGTTTTTTTATCACGATTCTTCGAGCCTTTTATTCTAACAATCAAGGAAACAACTACACAATTTTTTTTCCCGGGGCCATTCCTCCTTTTAACCCTGATTTTA
This sequence comes from Timema cristinae, assembly GCA_039000515.1. NCBI lineage: Eukaryota > Metazoa > Arthropoda > Insecta > Phasmatodea > Timematidae > Timema > Timema cristinae. The sequence goes on from JBCFYV010000026.1 coordinate 158,257, forward strand.
ATAAACATAACAAAACCCAACTGAACAAAGTTTTACTTGTCTTTTTTCTACCCTGGGGCCCAAAAGCCCAAAAAAAAAAATTTTGGTTTTAAAAAACTTCCCCTTTTTCCAAATTAATTCCTTAGATTTTTAACCCAAATGACGGGGGTTTCGTTTTCATACCCCTTTTTATCCAAAGCCAAACCCCATTCCTGGAAACTCCCCAAATTTCCCTTTAAAATTTCTTCAATTAACAAACCCCGGGGGGAAGGGGCTAAAACGGGGGGGCCACAACTTCTTCGGGGGAAACATGGTCCAAATTTGGAGTTTTTTTACAAAAAAAAGTAAAGTTTGGGAAAAATTAGGAAAGCTTTGCCAAAATCCCCTTTAAAAGTTTTTTAACTCTTATTAAACCTTTCCTAAAGCCTCCCCCCCCCTGGGGCCCCTAATTGGTTAAAATTTTTCCCCGTAAAACGTTCAACCGACCAAGGGGTTTGGCTTTTCCCCAAAAAAGTTTTTGAAAAAGCCGTTTTAATTGGCCCCGGGAAAGTTGGTGCATTGTCAGAGTAAATAAAAAAAAGGACAAAACCCCTTTCCCCAAAAAAAAACCGGAAAAAAATTTAATGAAAAAATTCGGGGAAAGAAAAATTTTAACAAAACCGAGGGGCTGAAGGTAACCACCGTGGGAAAAATACCATTTCCCTTTTTTTAACCTCATCTCCCAGAAAAAGGACCACAAGCAACCCTTTTAAACATCAAACCCCTGCTTCTCTTAATTCGGGTTGAGGGGGTAAAGGGCTAACCCACCTCCACCAGTTCCCCATGCCACGGGTTGTAACATACTTAAACTTTTTTTACAGTTCCCTCCCCCAATAATCCAAAAACGTCGTCTTAGGTGGTTATGAATAAGTTGCACTCCGATGTGATTTTGTTCACATGCTCTTCCATGATGAGAATGGAAACCACAACAGGGTCCACTGGTAGAATCATATGGAATCTTAACATCTTCAAATCTTCTCTAAGGAATAATCTTGTTTTAAATCTGAGGACACCGTCTTCCACAAAAGATTTGGCGAGGATTGTCGACTATAGTAAGAGAATTCACTGGAGTTTTCTTCATTTCTTCAGATATGTCTTTTTCGTCTAACAAAGGTTCTGCTAGAGGCCAACAGTTTGGTTATTCGTGTAACCAGGCAGGGCCCTCCCACCATCGACAATCCACCAGCTGAGAAATAGAACATCCAGGTGATGGCAATTCAGTTGGGTTCATTGAACGACTGGGATCGGTCAAGTTCCTGATCTCATACACCCGATTTCTTACAAAAAAAGACCAATTATCATTCCTACAAATCCAAGCCAGCACTGTAGAAGAATCCGACAGTTAAAAAACATCAAGAACCTTCAAACAAGTAGATTCCAGCACACCTTTTAGCAACCTCTCACCAATTGTAGCTGATAACAATTCTAATCTATGGATGGTTATTTCTCTGAGGGGGTCTACACGCAAACTGGCTTCACATAACTGCACACTTATGTGATGATCTCTGGATTTACATCAAATGAAAACAACTGTCATATAAGCATGTAAACTGGAGTCACAGAATTGAAAATTCTTTTCGCAAGAGACAAAATTTTCCTTTTTGTAGCTTCTCAACATTACACCTATTCAACCAGTCCACATTCAGAAGCAACATATCATATTGCCGATCCCACAACATTTCTAAGACTGAAGAGAGAGTTGTTGATTTTACCTCATCTTGCATGTCTGAAGATATCATAGATATGCTCAGCATCATTCCACCACATAAAACAGAGATATTTCCTATCTTCTTCATGGATAATTATCTGAAGAAAAGATTTTCATATATCTGTAGTTTACAAACGTCACCAAGCAACGTAAAACAATGTTTTCTAATGCCAACTTGAAATCTATTTTTAACAGTTTAATTTATTTGATGTAATTAGCTTTCACTTTCTGAACCGACTGATTATATTTTTATGAGTAATAGCGAAATATTTTACCAATTTTACCAAGAAGGTATATTAATACCTTCAGGGTTCTTATACATACCACAATAAACATGAAACCGACGGCTTTACATTCCTCCAACGGATGTTTTGCAAGGTATTTATTTTAAATTATAGTCTATTGGTTTCGATTTGACATTCATTAAACCTCAATGGTAATAAGAAGCTTCATTGTATACTCAACAATAATTTAAATACAACAGCGAGTTGGTAATTCAGACTAATTGCGGAGTGATCCAGTCCAGATTAAATACAGTCTGTTTATTTGATAAAAATAAAAAATAAGCATAGACGGGATATTTACGAAAACTCATTGTTAAAGTAGAAACATTTTTACTTAATTTAATTTAAGAATTTAAATTGTTTTTTGTTGCTAAATATCACAAATCCTAAAGTAATATCTTGCGGTGTGGCAGAAGGGAGCGCCAGTATTTTTTACAGTTTTTATAAAATTGAAATTTCTTGATCAAAATAAATAAAATATTCCTCCAGTAGCAACATCGAGTTTAGTTTTCTACATATACCAATATTAACAGATCTTGAATATCTGTCAGGGGCGTCTTGAAATTTTGTCAAAACCATTTAAATAAAGAGAAATAGTTTTGACAGACACAATTGACAGATATTCAAGATCTCTTGATAATAGTATGTGCAGAAAACTAAACTATATGTTGCTACTGGAGAAATATTTTATTTACTTTGTGACCTGGTGGTCTCGGGGTAAGGTGTCAGACTTCTGTGCTGGCAGCCGGGGTTCAATCCTCGGTCCCGGCACAGATTTAATTGATTTCCAAACCCTTCCTACACCTCTGACAAGACATCTTGTGAATGTGGGGAATGCCAGTCCTCCTCCGTGGTTCAGATTCCACGTTAAACTGTAGGTCCTTCATTTCATCTCACAATCACCCTACCATTACACATTAGCGTAAGTGCGTATAACCCGAACGGGTAGTAAGACGCGGTGCTAATAATAATAATAATAATAATAATAATAATAATAATATTATTTACTTTTGCCAAGAAACTTCAATTCTATAAAAACTGTAAAAATACTTGCGCTTCCTTTAGTCGCACATTAAGGCAAAAATCTATCAACGAAAAAAAAAAGTCTCATTATTTTTACCAACAGCGGTTGAGGTGCGTTTTGGACGGCCATGTTTCGGATATTGTTACCACCATGGTTATTTTTATAAATAATTTTTTTCTTGGCAATATGGACTATCAACGATCCGGATTTTATAAGTCCAAATTGTCGACACATAACTGTATTTAAACTTGTTGGAGAAAACTGGCAATGTGTCTCAACATTTTTTCCCCCCAAAAGGTCTTGGTATCCGTTTATTTTACACGCATATATTAAGTTCTTTAATAAAATAGGAATGAGGATGGCATAGTTTTAAATTGAGTGTACACGCATTTGTGATGAAGTGGAGTGGAAAATAATTTAGGGGAAGAAAACTCACCTATTTGATCAGAAATCAAACCCAGATCGCCTACAGTGTTACTTGACAGTAACACTTTTAACCATACGATGGTAGACGATACCATATCATAGTCAGAAGTAGTTATTTGCTTTTCGAGAAATTTCATGCGTACAAGATCAGTGTATTATAAATATAAATCACTATTGTAATTAATATTTTAGAGATAATTTGTAGTGCAAGTTATGAGTGAAATAAAATGCAACTGTTGAAGTACAGAAGGTGACCTGGTGGTCTAGAGGTAAGGTGTCAGACTTCTATGCTGGCGGCCGGGTTCAATCCTCGGTCCCGGATAAGATTTATCTGATTACCAAACCCTTCCTTCACCTCTGACAAGACATCTTGTGAATGTGGGGAATGCCAGGCCTCCACCGTGGTTCGGATTCCACGTTAAACTGTAGGTCCTTCATTTCATCTCACAATCACCCTGCCATTACACATTAGCGTAAGTGCGTATAACCCGAACGGGTAGTAAGACGCGGTGCTAATAATAATAATAATGAAGTACGGACCAGTAATTTAATTTAATTTTTATATTAATATGGAGGTTAATGGTAAAACATGCTGAGCTGATTGAGAGAACAATAACCACTTTGGTAATAATTACTGCGTTGGTTGAGTAAGTTATGTAGGGACGACAATTTAGCGGGAGGTACATCAATATCGTAATAAGAATACATACATAAATAACATTATTAATAATCATACACATAGACCTCACGGTTCTTGAAGAAGAGTGTGTATGCTAGCATATAGGGCTCATGGTTCTCCAACTCGACAACTCTGCGTGGGGACCACAGTCTGGAAATCTGCAGCTTCGCCCGTGCTTCCATCGGCATTTTGGGGAAGAAACATTTGCACGCCGTCACATAGGGCTCACGGTTTGGGTTATCCCCTGGCTGGGGTGGAGTCACATTATGAGTTAGCTGAATTAACAGTCCTTTAACTCCCATTGGTAGAGTGTGTTCCTATGAGTTGCAAGTAGCATGCCAGTCATTATTTCCTGAAACAAATAAAACTATTCCTATATAAATAGTACTGACATAAGATATTTACGGTAAGTTTAGAAATTTTAGTAATAGTGGCTTTCAATAACCTCTACTAACCATAATACTACATTATATCTAATTTAAATTAGTTAAAAAAAACACCTGAACATGGGAATTAAGCTCGAGACATTTGGCTTTGGGAACCTAGGCTCTTCCACCGAGCTATCTAGGATTTATCTGATGTTTCGGCTCGTTATTCACTTATAGTTGAAGGTTGAGTCTGTGATGGACGTGTGGAACAGTCATATACATATGAGCGACCAATAATATGCAAATGATCATACCAGAGTCATCTGACTCTTGGGAGAACAGTTATGCAGCTAAGTATGCAATACAAGATTTTAATTTTAACGTTAAATGCTAATGAATACCAACGCACATCACAAACTCAGGCCCGTATGCAAGAACGAGTAGGAGTAAAGGCGGAGGACGGTTGATTTGCTTGCTAGGACGAGCGCTTGAGTAATTCCAAAGGTTGGTCCCGACCAGCCTTCTGCTTTACTCCTATCCCTTATACATAGGTTTACTCCTATCCCTTATACACAGGGCTACCCCAGCGCGGAGCGCATGAGCAATAGAGATGTCAAACATCTGTTATTTTGTTTTGTATTGTCAAGAAAATATGGCGCTACATGACTACCGGATTGTCACGTATTTAGACGTTATCGACGACTATTTTGAAGAAGAGGCTAATAAAGTTGTTGTGATTTAACGGAGGCATGTTAGGGATTTCCAGGATACCTGTTAGGCTTATTCTGACGAACAATTTCGTAAAATATTTTCTATTTTAGAAGGAAGTTGCATGACAAGATATCTTCCCTACGTTGGAAATTGACAATCCCGAAACACAACGATGACTTTCACTGCTTCATTTACAACAAATGTTGACCACCCTTCAGTTTTATGCCACGGAATGCTTACAAGTAAGTTAATACCAAATTATAAATATACTTTTTTTTTAAGGTTATATTATTTATTATTATTAAACTTACAAAAAACATTGTTATTAACTTTTTTTTTTAAGAATGAACAACTAATTTAAATTTTTGGATTGAATACATTAATAAATTTTCATGTTTGTTTTTGTAATGTGTTAGTTAAGATTAATTTAGCATCAGTATATAAGTTTAATTAATATTAGGACTTGTATTATTTACTGACAACATATTTGTTCCATTGTTTTTAATTATGTAATTGAAGCAAATAGGCTAATTGATTGTTTTGTGACATACAGTAGCTATTGGGATTTTGGTTGACATTTAATATTGATTTTTTGTATATATATATAAAATCCAAAATAACCTTACCTCTAAAAAAATCACAGTAGGCCTAGGTCAGACTACAGACACATCTATTCTTATAATTTTTTAAAATTGGCTAGTAGCTTGTTATTCCATTTTTAGGTTGTTGGCGGAGAAATGTAGGCCTACCATGTTGACCAGTCAACGGTATCGCGTGTTGTTAAGAAAATATCAATTTGGTTGGCCCAAAACATGCAACATGTGGTGTGGTTTCCCACCACAGAAGCTGAACTGGGAGCTGTGCGAATGCTGTTCTATGACTAGGCCAACTTCCCTGGAGTTTCATATCGAAGAGGCTGCACCCACATCCCTGTCCAGAGCCCCGGGGGTCCATCTGAGGGTCTGGGCTTCACCACATGGACTATTACAGTTGGAACCTTATTAAAATCATTGTGGCGGGCGAATCAAAACATCGGTAATGTTACTATATATAGCTGGTTTCATGTTCCGTTAGAAACAACTTCTTGTATCAACACACGTACCAAATGTGGACATCCATTATCTTGACCTTACAGACCTCTAATGAAATGGAGAATGGTGGAAACTAGCAGGTTATCACTGCTCATTTTGATGCTAAATGTATGTCCCAAGGAGAGAGAGAAAACTATTATTTTCGTTCTACTCAGCAGAGTAGATTTTTAATCCCTTTATGCTAAGGTGGATGTATTGTTACGTAAATTCAACTCTAAATTCTTACATTTTAAACTTACTAATAAGAAATCCACACACAATTAGTTGTACGATCTTTATCACCGATCATATACACAATCTTGTCGATTTAGCACTGTCGTACTATCTGGTCAGGTTATATGCATACATACAGATCACACTGTTTCTGGGATGAGGAAGTTTGGATTAAATAGTGTATACACATTTGCAAGGAAAAAGGGAAAAAAACCATTTACAAAAGACCACCCTCGTTAGACTTGCCTGGGATTCAAACCATGATCTCCCTATCTTCAGCAGTCTAGTTTTTTTGTGAGTTTGATATTTTAGACCATGTGGCCACAAAAGTGAATTATTTATTTTAGTGTTTATACTTGTACAATATCAAGACACAAACTTTACACAGACTGTAGTGGTAGGCCATGATACACTCTGTGCCAAGCATGACAAAACATAATACAAGCTGCTCTGACACTGATCGTTAGAGAGAACATAATATCATGTTTATATTATAAATATTGTGTGTTAAAAACCATGATGATTGTGGTCCTTGCCAGTGAGGGCTAATAAATAATTTTGAAATCGACTATTTTAATTTTCTTTTACTGTTACTGGAGTTGTAAACCTGGATGTTTTCCTGCCTCAGATTACAGGTACTGTAACCAAGCACGTTGACACCAAAGTACCATAGTAATAATAATAATGTATTAGAGATTTTTTTTAGCACTACATCTTACTACCCATTCGGGTTGTACGCCTAAATACTAATTACACTAGGTAATGTGTTGGGAATATGAAAGGTTGAATTTAGAGGAAGTGAACCCACACTTGTGTGGAGGGAGAGTGAAAAACTATTTAGGAAAATTCACCTCAGTTCACTTGACCGAGATTCGAACCTCAACTCTTCCTATCCTCTGTGGTCTAGCTCAACACAAAAGTAGCGTGTTAGCCAACTACAACACCGAGGTGGGTTTAGTGTTGATCATGTTATATGATTTGTAACACATTTAGTGAATATGTTGTATGCAATATTGTTGAAGTTCAATTCAATATAATAGAAATGTAAACAAACCAAAATAATTTGGCCTTATACACTATTAAATTCCCACTTACTTTAATACTTACCAGGCAAATATTGGAAGGCCTGATGATTCAAATAACATTTATTTAAAAAAGTTCATGGCTGCATCTCGTTATGCATTTATTTTATTGATAAAAATCGGTATAATATATTATTTAATAATGCTAAGTTCAGTGAAAGTGATTAACATTTCATAAAATATTTTTGATGTATTTAATTAAACTTATCTATGACATAATTGGACAGATTCGCCAGACAAAATTACAATTTATATAATATAACTCTAATAACTATAATATAACTCGTCCCTTTTTTATGTTTCTATCTACCTTTTCTTTACCTTCTTCCAAATATAATCTATTTAATATAATATTAAAAATAATTTCTGAGTGTTGTTTGCGAGCCTATATTATTAAGACAAACTACTGGATATATCTTCGGCTTGTGGTGCAAACAGATGCTCAAATTTGGACCTTGGGATGAAAAATAATAAACCACCCTTCTAAGGAATGGTAATAATTATAATCATTTTTTCACAGTCAGTTTATTTTAAAAGATAAACACTAGAGATTGGCCAGACAAAAAAAAAATATATAAATTGTCAAAATTTAATTTGCAATGCTGAATTAAGATACCTGCAGTCCTTAGCAACAACATAAGTGGTTAACATAAAAACAGGAAATCAAGTACCCCAGAGACCCTCCAGAGTGGAAGTGAAAAGTTCCCTAATCACTTTATAACATAAGAATGTAGATATATTTACATTTTATAGGTTAATGCAGGGTGAACGATCTCGACACAATGGATATTGGAAATGTAATTTTACTACACATCACTTGAAAATAACCCTAATATGAATAATGTTTTTAACAAATGGGAAAATGTTTGGTGGTTTTATAAATTCTATAGCCGAAATATCTAGGCTCAATTCTTAAGTCCTATAATTTTATGTTTCATAATTTGAGACATAATAGCAAGTTAAATGTATAAAATATTAATAAACAGTAAATTACTATGTAAAATTAATATAAACTACCTAGCTATAACAGGTCTATATAAAGATATAAAGGTTAGTTATCAATCGGAACATTAAACATAGTAAACAAAAGTGTTTAAAAAAATTGAATATGATGTTTTTGTTTATTGGCATGCTTTCTTGGTAAAAAAAAATCAGGTTACGGTATTTATTATTCAAGAGAAATAGATCCATCACAAAAATGTCAAAAGTAATCAACAAAGATTCCTAACCTTAGGTCTAACTACGGAGCAACAACCTAATGTTCATCTATCAGAGCTCACTCTAAATTAAACACTTTCTAGTTCATCAAAAAGAAAATTGATTCACTTGAATGCAGATATAAAGATAATAATAGTGTTAACAATAAATGTGGAAATATTATAATTGTTTTGAATGTTTTGTCAACTATTTTACATATAATAGTCAAATTTAAAGGTCTGGGTCCCCAAGAGGGATGCAGGTGATGTGAAAAGGCTGACCGAGACTTGAAGCACTGGTGTAAGAAATGGCAGCGACAAACTGACACTGCTTGTATTTGGGAAATCTGGAAAATAAAGGATAGTATGAACAAAACAAGCATAGCTAGTATGTTTAAATGGGGAGGTTTTATTAAATTTTAGATGTTATTAAAACAGCTTTCATAAGTCAGATGTCAAGTCATGTGACCTTCACTGCTACTTCCAATAATATCAAAGAATAACTCTAATAAATTAACATTCTTACCATTGTATATTGCACAGATAAATGTTTCAATGGCTTGTTTTCTGCAAGTCCTTTTTACTAGAATACTAAATTAGGGTGTCAATGCACATAATCATCAAATTGCTTTTAATTAAAACCATTTAGATTACATTTTCAAATAAGCTTTTGAAAATGTAATTTAACATTCAAAGCATTGCAGGTCAACAGATGCAAGTTTGATTGATATTGCACATTATAATTTGTAAACACATACCTACATCTTAAACCTAACACTCACTATAAGGACACATATTTATGTACGGTAACTAAAACAAGATTCAAAGGACAGGCCTAACTTATCGACAAGTGTGCATTATTTGCTCTTAAAGACTCCATCCACCAATACTAGACATGTCCATTCAGATTAAAGTCAACAAAGTCGTTTTTCAGGAGTTAGCATGTTTATGACAATCATGTAATTAATTTTGTAAACAATTGTTAATTTTCTGTTTACTATCATGAAACTTACACCTATTTTGTATGTATATCAATATTTTGTTTATTAAAAAGTAAATAGTAGGCCTACCCTTCTCAGTCCAAATTATATCTATGAATATAAATAAACTTATAAAATCTGTTTCTGTGTGTGCATCTCTCTGTAAATATGAACCTTATAGTTTTAATATCTCACATAGCCTACCTGTTGTATAGAGATACTCCATAATGGTATTGACAGCAACGGTGTAACCTGTAGACCTCAGAGTAGCAGTTATGGGGGGCTACCACCTCGACCCTGGGACATGATGGCTTGTGAGAATTGTAGGGCCCTCGTCCAGTGCTCATCAGTTCCACTGTCTCTTCAACTAGTTGCCTCTTCCTTCTTGATTTGACAATGTCCCAATGTTTGTACAGGTGAACCAGAGTTCTAAAATGATTCACAATATAATATAAACACAGTTCCAACTAGGTCAACTTAAGGTGTCTTTGTTATCAAACAAGAAAATATTACTAATGGTTATTATAAATTATTATAAAGGCCTATATTAATGAAAGTTCCCACTATACAGCTGGCTATATTAATATACTGGTTCTAATAATCAGTGAAGCATTTTGTGAAATTTGTTGTCTCTATAAACTTCAAGGTAATACTGTATATTTGTATGTTGTAATATTTTTCTATTTATGAGGATGACATTGTTAGTTTAGTTACTATGTTTACTTTGTGACTAGGCCTAGACCTTGTACAAAAATATTATATTGAAGGTTAACTAGCCTAAGATAGTACTGGTCTAAAGTGCTAAATCAGGCCTACTAAGACCTACCAGTAGACAAAATACATAAAGTTAGGAGTAAAGATTAGGTTAGTTCAATAATATATAAATTCCACTCGTTCTTAGAATTTCAAAACTTTTGTTTCGACTTATACTATGCAAAAATAAACGCTAGGCCTACAGAGAAAGGGAATAAAACTTATCAACGCTAGGGCCTACGCAAATTAATAGCATAGGCCTACAAATAATTTTTTGTTACGTTGACGTTTGTGTTTACCATCAATAAGAAACACGTTTAAAGATTTTACTTTACTTGTGTTTATTTCTATAGACGATCCAATTACTCAAACAATATACGTGATTTTATATAAAGTATTAAAGTGAAAATAATATAAGATAAAAATAAACTCACCTTTGGAGGTTACTGGAAGATTTAAAATTCTATTAATTTGTTCCCACGCTTTCTTCTTGGCTGCGATGGTCCTAACATAATTTTTTTTTTCATTTGACAGTTGGAAACTACCTATTTAATTCTAATAAATACCATTTCTCTTTCTCACTTCACCACACGCTCTTAATTAATTACGATGTGTTTATCAACAAGAGGACATATTTAAGCAGGCTATCAAACTTTACAAGCAAAATCGACACTTTAGAAGGCGGTGGATCTAGTGAATTTTATTTCCCCTGGAGATGTGGTACTTCTGTGTAATATTTCATCACGTGACCTTGAGTAACTCAAGCCAGACGTTCTAGCACGACACGGATTCCTTACTCAAGAGTAGCTGACTCCGCCTTTACTCCTCCTTTACTCCTACTCCAACATCGTTCTTGCATACCGGCCTCAGTGTTAAATTACCAGTCAAATAAGAACTCTGAACACAAAACCAATCCTGGATAGCTAAATGGTATAGCATTAGCGCACTAAGATAAAAGTTCCAGCCTCGATTATTGTGCATGTACTATTTTTCATCTAATTTAAATTAATTGAACAATGACCTCTTCAATACGGACAGTGACTTAATTATAATGATTTTCACCTTGTCTGTAGATATTAATATACAGGTTCTCTCAAATGTATTGAACCAAATAGCATGTAACTAGGTACATTTAAAGTAAACAACTGTTTACCTTGTAGTTTCACAACCTCAAATTTTTGTAGCCGATAATGTTGTTCCCGGCAGCTCTAGACAGTTCCTTAAACAACCTGGAATTTATCAATCCCAGGAGAAAGAAAATAAATATTTTGTTCAGGCTCATATTGACAATATTACGTTTTTAATCAGAAAATCTTAGTACAAGGTAATCAACTAAATACACTAATGCAGTTATGGTTTATTTCAGTCATTTCCGGGAAACGAACGTGCTTTATTGGGTCAATTATAAAAATAATTTTATTGTTGATGTTATTAAATAATATATTAGATTTATTTTAACTCTTAATAAAACACGTAATATAACATTGTTAGAATATTAATTTATAGATATAGTCCTGCAAGCACGTAACTATAAATAAATCAAATATAATATTTTGACAGTATATCTAAATTTGTATGGATTTATTAAAATTGTAATATTAAAACTAACATTAATTTTTGTCACTATGTCTTGGTCTCAGCATTGTAATCGTCTAGTTATCTTCTGTTCAATCTAAACCCTAAATATAGATTATATTATTATCGTAGCACATATCGATGGTCACGCAGAAAAGACAATAAGATCGTTTAACTTGGTTTTCCGATGATGGGCCGTTTCGAGCTAGAAATCCGGACTGGTATATTGAGTGTTTTTACATAAATTGTCTTCTAATTATCGCCATCCTTACAATAGCGTTCATTATACACAAGTCGTGGTATGAATTGCGAAACTAACAAAGATTGAAGCAGCACTCATAGCACAATAAAACCAATCACTTATCCAGTAATGTTATTTCAAGTGTACAAGACTCAACATTACTAACATCTTCCTTTAGATCATAGGTCAGCAACCAGTGTACGTAGTTCCACAAAATTATAATAAGTGTTTGGATTAATAACGAACTTGATATCCGAGTCAAATGGTTTAGTTCACTTTCTATCAATCATATTTTTAATGTTATTGTTTAATTTTTCATTCTAAAATATTATTTTTTAAGGGCTGTACTATATAATTGATTATTAAAGTGATGGGTTGTTGTTGAAACTTTAGTTCTACCATTCATGAAAATTAAATTTGTTCTTTAACAATCTCTGAGGTGGTTTTTAGGAACATTATTTTGTCTATTTTAATTGATTGATTTCTTGTTTATACAATTTATTCTTGAATATATTAATTCCTTGGAATATTTTTATTTTATATTGTGTAATTTAGTTTAGAAGTATACCAATCAATTTAATTGTTGTTTATTAAAGTCCTTTACATATATTATACAGTTCATATTTCTCCTTACTACAAGTAAAAAGAATATAACTAAAATCAGGTGGGTGTATCCTAAGACACTGCTATGTCTCTGGTAAGTAAAAAATAAGACACTGATATGCCTCTAATGAGTATAGCCTAATACGCTGCTATAGCTGCGTAGTGAATAGCTTAAGACACTCTTATGTCATAGGTAGATACATATTATATTGTTGCATAATTGACGAAGTTTCATGAATCATTAAATACGATGCATCACGGTGTACACCGTGGGGAAAGATATACCGTGTTTGACGTTATATAGTGACGAACGATATACCATAGAGGACGAACGTGATGGAAGGTATACCGTGTTCGACGATATACCGAGGAGAACGGTATCTCTTGAGGGACAATATACCGTGGGGAACGAAGTTAGATCGCTAATGACGTCTCAGTTTCATTCTTCATCGCCTAGATTTTTCTTCTTTCCTTCAGGTCATAAAATATTTTAATCCTTTTTCCTAATCTTCTCTTTCCTTAAACCTTGCCCTTTATAACGTCATGTAGAAGAGAGCTAAGGATATATACTATGTAAAATATAAATACAGTATGGTTTTAAAATAAATATTTTTCCAAATAACGGGCAATCTTAAATAAAATATATGTTTTTAATCCATGAAGATGCCCGCTATTGAGAAATGAGTGTCTTCCCATTGGTGTCTGTTACTCTCTCAAGAAATTAACACTACACCGAACACCAATTATGCAAGCCATTTTGTTTCAAGAGGGCGAGTACAAAACGTCTAATCATGACCTTTTCCTCAACAGAAGATTATCGGACTTTCACAAAACAAATCCAGTTCAATTTTGTTGAATTTTACATTCATTCAGCACCATGACACTTCTCCCATTAATGAAATCTAAATCACCTAATAAAACAACTAACTGTGGAATATGTCTCTAGATACGAAAAAGATTTTGTATTCGGATTTATCCAAAGACATCTTGTCACTAAATATGTTGTATCTAAACATTTTTTAAAAATGTTTTTGTAGACGTTTTATTAGTACAACGCAAGCTCTAAATTAACAATATATGTAAGTAGTTAACTTTAAGATCAATAGTATGGTTGTTTAAAAGCAACCATAAATAGGCCTATTATAGTTTAATTGATAGTTTATATGAAACAAGTTTCTACTAATTTCAGTATATATTTAAAACTAAGTAGTATTAACTTTGAAAGTGAATACCTCACATGGATTGGTCAAAGAAAGCGCAAAAGATAACGATAATGATGATGTCACAGTCTTGGCTTGGAGCGTAGCGATAGAAATTTCAGAAGCACTATTACTACAAAAAAAAAAAATTCACACAGATAAGACAAAATAATTTTGATCTGACTGGGATTCCAACAGACAAAAATACCAGAGATGGTTAGTCAACACATTGAGAGGAGTGAGGTATATCTACTTAGTGGCCATCGCCACAGCATGGAGCCAATGATTTAATACAATTTATTTCTGAGACAAACAATAATAATACATATCTTGTAATAGGTTTAAAAATTCTTAAATTTTTTTATTTATGTGAATTTTTAAATTTCTTTACATATTTAGCAATTGTTGTTGGCCATTTTTAAGGATAATTTTTTCAAATTAGTACTTGGTTTGAAATATTTTATTTTAATATTATGATTTACATTTTTCTTTGACTTCATGGGCTAAACAGACTTGTATAAATTTAGCACATTTTTGTGGATTTTACTTTGACTTCACACTAAAAACTAAACTAAAATAATTTACAAATGCTGTATTACCTTGATTTACGATAAAAAGATCTCAAAATAATTTTAAAAAAGGTATTTAAAAATTTGTTAATTATCATGAATTTTTGTGGTTAGGGGAGGTATGTTCTTTCATATTTTCTAACGTGGCTGGTACATCTTGATAGACTTTGTATTTTATACTCCCCCACCCTCAAAAAATAAATCATTTAAGTCAATTCTGGTGAATGGGCGGCCAAAGGAACTGACGCGTATCTTCCGATTCACCGATAAATCCAGTATTGGTCCAATATTTCTCGAGATTTATGTGAATAGTGCACTAGACAAACATCGCACTGATACTACATGTGCATTCTTTGTTCTTAAGTACACTATAGATTGGAAAAATACCACCTATATCAAATTGGGCCACCACTTTCTCCAAATTAATTAAAATACATACAGTTGTTAGTGATACGTGTGTGCTTATATGTGCCCAAAATTCAACGTTTGTGCTATTAAATTAATCAAATTATTACAATTTCAATGTGGTGACCCAACATGATTTCAAGCTAGTCTCCCATTTGTTTTCAAACATCCAGAGTTGCATTGGGCCGGAACGTCGTTCCAGTACTTATTTTTGAGCCAGAACGACGTTCCCCTGCTCTTTCTAGTAATTGAATGGTTATTAGTTTCTTATTGATTACAGCAGCCCTCGTCTCCTTCAACTATTCATTCCATGTTTTACAATAAGATTAGCCAGTGTATTGCATTGGAATTTACGACCACATATTCCAGTTCTAGTACATACGTCTGATACAATAGGCATACATTAGATGGTTACCCCTTCTCAATTTTCTAATTGTGTAAAACACTTTTGCATTTTGGAGTTGTTTCCATCGTATTTGGAATTTGAATAGGTAATAATTATCCTATTATTGAGGCCTACACATGTATTAAAAATCGTTCGTGTCACATGGTTCGTTCCAGCCCCTCTTTTTATTTTTATCAATACTCCACTGCAATCATCCTAACTTAATTTTGATCACATTATTCGTTAGTTTTCTGTTTGTGTGAATATGTGGCATCCACTGCAATGGGCCTTGTAGGGTGGGGTGCATTTATTGCTCCCGAGTACTAAGGTAAAAATAGTTTGTGCGTCCATTGCGGCGAAGCGTAAAGGTTAATACTGCAAAAATGGAACACAATCAATTGTATAATATTTGAACTTATTTGGAGAATGAGGTGGGCCAACATGGGAAACATGTGCTACAATTATTATAAAGGCAACTTTAAAAAACTTTGTCAAAATTTAGTCTGAAATGGGAGTATATGAAAATATGCAAATCTTAAAAATAATTATCTAAATAAATGAAAAAAAACTTATTTTATTTAAAGATTTTATACAAATTAACTACAAGCACTATTTTAACCATTATAATAATGTTTGTTGTGAAATAAGTTTTTATCTTTAAACAAATATTTTTTTGTTTCTTCGAAAATACAACTGATCAAACTTCTAGCAACTGTTCAACTATCCAAAATATAATGAGCCTGGACTTGGATGACTGAAACATTATCACATAGAACTTTCTACATAACACAAAACATCTAAAAATGTATCATCTTTATATGTAATTTCCTAATGTATGCGAGTGTCTTTCGACAACCAACAGAAGGCCCTAGATGAGTTATAAAGAGGAAACTTTGCACATTTATAATATCGAGAACAGGACAGAAACTTGCGTAGCCAGCTTTACAGATTATACTTATTTTTTTATTTTTGATTTATTTAATACACGGATGATTTATTTAGTTCACTTTTAATTTATCCACTCAAACGTAATAACTAATATAATTTTTATTTCAACAAACAAACCTCAATCTTAAATGTGCTTATCAATTTTAGGCCACGTTTCGTTATGTTGGTTAATATCATAATCAACCTGCCGTAGACCAGCATAAAAACTAGTTTTTAAAGTAAAACACTCAAAAATATGAATGAAAACTAGGACTTAATAAACATGACTAAGTCAAAGACACGCTTTACAAATGGAAACTAATCAAGAATCATTTGTATGCAATGAAAAACTAATCCTAGCACTTTCAGGTTTGAATTCAAATAAACATGAATATAGATTTATAACACGTACATCAAGTTGGCACACCACATTATACAATTCATTTAAAATTCATTCATTCTTTCTCAAACTCCGATGAGGTCTTCTCAAATTATTTATCTTTTGTCTGAATAGTTTACCTCTTTTCCTACACGCTAATGCGTGTACACTTGATCTTAAACTCCATAATCATGTGTTGTCAAAACCGCCATATTTAAAGACATCCATTTCAACGTTGACTAACCCAAGAACAGTCTAATATAGTTTAAGTGAACTTTGTTGTAGTGAACATTTGGCTATATTGGGTGTACGGATTATTCTTAACCCACATACATCTCAAACATTTAGTTTATTATAAACCCCCAACTTTGCCTTTAGAGAACCTAAAAAAATGAAACTGAATAAAGATGTAATTTTAACATCAAAGCTATTTGAAATCAAACATTTTATTTTAACACGATGACTTGAAGAAACAGATTTTCTACCCAAGTTGTTTTGGTAGATCATAATGTTACTGTGAGTAAGGGTAAGGGGGTAATGGAGTATAAGTCTTGCAAATTACAAGGAGGAGCGCCTACATTCAATGCACCCCACTCACCAGTCTTACATTTTAATATACCTTTGTCTCTGCAAGTAAAGTAAAGATAGACATGCTTCTGTGCTATGGCAAATGACTCGTAAAACCGATTAGCCCAGTCAGGAATGTGAGTGATATTCTGTGGTCATTTATCTATTTTTTTCATAATCTCTTGATTCAAGAGAGTGTTTGAAACTCGAAATATACCTTGCTGATTTTTTTTATCAGTGAGGAAAAAGCATAGACTCCTGGCCACCAGCATTTTGTTAACGTTTTGTAATCAACGTTGCTATCTCATAGGGTTGGTAAAATATCGTTAGTCAGTACTATTGATACTATCGAACGTGTCCATGACAGTGGTGGGATTGCTTAATTTAATAATAAAATATGGCAGAAATACAAAAATTAATAATTTGGAATGAAACAACCCAAATAATTTATTTCAATTTGCAATCAGGGCTGACACAAAGGGGGGTGGGGAGGTGCAACCCATATTAACTCCTCAATAAGTTTTAATTGGTATTAACAATGAAAATTGAAAATAAATCCAATACGTACTATATTATAATAAATCACTACCAGTTGTAGTGTCATGTAATCACTCAGTAGCCATTTGCTTATCGTGTTAATCACTGTCATAAATTGACTTGCATTTTAAACACATAATTTATCCTAATAAACAAAAATTAACTAGAAACATGAATAAACGATTAACTTTTTCTTTCTTCAAATTTACTAATTAATTTATAATTTACTCTCAAATTTTAAAGGAGTTTTACTTTAGAGCATTCCGAGGGTAGCCTCCCCCGACACGGTTCCGTGAGAGCGCCGGCACCCCTCCAAACACACGAGAACATCCTGAATCCACCCCTGTTTACGATGGCACATTTAAACCATGATGTGGCTTAAGAAAAAAGAGAAGAGGAAAAACAAAACTATAATAAACGTTCTACTACATTTGATCGAAATGCCGTCTACCTCTCCCTTGCCTAAATATGCCAAACAAACACAAATGCCGTTGTAAAAATTAGTAAAAGCTGTACAATTGCGCACAAACACTGAAATGATTCCTATTCTTATATACTTTTGTTAGTTGAAGTATCATAAACCTAAATAAAATGGATTAAATATATTTTCTCTTTTGTTTAACAACACTGGTGTGGATATTTATTTTGTTAAAATGGTAAATTAATCAAAGCGATCGTAAAATCGTATAAGTTATTTTCTTGTACATCAAATAAAATTGTTTTGGGAATTTTGCAGTTATTTCTGCCTACCCCATTATAGTAATAATATTAAATAGCAAGGATGGTTATTAATATGCAATGTTTGTTTGTTTTTATGGATTTATTTTGGTTGTAAAACAAAAGATAGATACATGTAAAACATTTAACATGGCGGATACACATATCAAACACCCGCCCCAGAGGGGCTCTTAATCGTTGGTCGACATTTATCATTTATAGCACTGAACAATATTACGTGTAGAGCCATGATGGGCTGATAATAGGATTACAATAGATTTAGAGGCAGGAAAATAATAGAAAACCCTACCGTATCGCCCATTTGTGGTCAACAGGGACCTTAAAACATATCACGGTACAAATTTATAGGAAGGTAAAAGAAACTATGGAATAAATAAGGAACCAAATGTATATAATCAAAAAAGAAAAAAAGAAATTAGAAGACCCCGATCGTGCGAGTCGCTGGTGTCAGTGGGAGTAAATAATAATACACCACCAGGATACTACTATGCATTCCCATACGTAGCCCTGGCGTGAAAATAAAATAAACTTACATAGTGGACAATTTCTGGCCATCTGACGTCACTAAAACTAGAAAACGGTATAGATCAAATTATTGGTGCTATCTGAATTACTGGTCCTGCCCGCTACTTGTGACAGATTGTGAGATGCAAAATTTGTACTGGATTGTTCGAAAAACAATGATGGACAGAATGAGTACATTAAAGGACCAACACAGGATAGGAGAAACATCAGGACACACAAATGCAACGAAACGGGACCAGACGCCGAATCACCATACCCTGGTTCGACTACTGGTTGGGGCAAAAGTAAGGGGGTGTTCTGAGCGAGGGAGGCTCCGGGTCGGTCAAGGGGACGATTGTTACTCCATCAGGGCTATATAGACATTTCCACACGTAGCCCTGGTGGGAAACGAAAAATAAAATTTTACCGGTGGGCGATTTTTGCCTTTATAGTGCTAATACATTAAAGTGGGAACAAATAAACAATTTTTTGTTTGAGTGTGAGTCTGGGATTAGTGCCCACTTCTCGTAGGCAGACTATTATAGGCTTAGAGTGTATTATAGTTCATTTTGATACAGTTGATGAAACAAATTATTAGAACAGGCTTTGGATAAGGACGGGAGACACAAGGAGAGATGGTATGTGGTAAAGTGTACTGGCATTGAGACTTCCAGGAAAGTTTCACTATAACAAATAAATACCCATGTGTGAGATTCCTACAAAAATACACGTTTTTATCATGGAGTACATTGATTAGATGGAGAGTATCTTGGGTGACAATATAATTTGTATCTTTTTATCTATTTAGCCTCGTATATGAGGCTTCCGTAATGTAGTAGATAATATTGTATTACACTATCGCGTGTAATATTGTCGTTTATATTCCTTATAAAACATAGATTCATTAATCAAACACTTTCATTTTATTTAAAATCAAGGAATGATTAGTATTTGTTGCCAGGAAACACGATGTATTTCAATATATTATAATAGTGGTTTCCTAGAAACATATTATTGTTGTGTTTATTTTATCTAGCTAAAATATATACTCTTTTTATATGTATGGTAAATGATTTAAATGAAACTATGTTGTGAGTAACAGAATATTTCAATATTTAAAACTTAATGTTGTGTGTCCTTCCACCAACCAATAGAACAGTCTCCAAAACTTTTACATTGTAAGCTCCATGCTTCTTTTAAAAAATTTAAAAATCGTAAATATAACATTAGCCCTATTAAAAAAAATTGTTCTTCTGATTGGATTTTTATTTGTTAAAAGCTTTGGACAATTTAAATCCAGAAATAAAACGATATGACATAGACCAGATGATGAGTTCTTCAACTTCCTCCAAGATTTATTTGTATGTATTGGTTGATAAATGTCATTTAGAACAAAGTTTATTATTGGGGAACAACAAATATGCAGTTATCTAGAATAACTAATGTTATAATTAACTTAAAAGTTGTATGTGTATTTGCAATTATATTTTACCAGTATTATTGGTTGGAGTTGATCACATTTCCCCCCAAGGTCACAGAGGTCTCAGCGCGGTAATTATTTTCGCTCTTCGGAGTACCGAATATTTCATAAATTGCGAGATCTGTATAATGTTTAAATTATTTTCATATACATAAATAGATAACATTATAATGGTACTTTTTTGACCTCGAGATTACGATGAATATTTTCGTTTTATAAGCTTTCGAAACAAAACATGCATCTCTCGATTCTATCTTTCTTGTCTGTATCCTGGCTTAGAGCCGAAACTATTTTTACAAATTTTGAAACCTGGTATCTAGGATAAATAAGTTTTTATCAATAGGAGTTGCTAGAGTTATATATCCAAACCTAAATTTAAGGGCAATTTACAAGAGATTTTTTTCGAAATCAACGATAAAAGTTTTAATTAAAGTTTGTACCTAGACACTTACTTTTTAATTGTACAAACAATATGACTCAACAAATTTTTCCGAAAAAATGACTTGGTGTGTTTTTACAAAGGCGAGTAATAACAATGTTGATAATATCGACCCAACTATTTGAAATACGAAACTATTCATCTTTGAATAATTGTAAGATTATAAAAATAAAACCATTTTTAAATAAATGTATTTTTATAAACCAACTAGATAGCTGTTGCCCGCGGCTTTGCTCGCGTGGAAGTTGATTATATATTATTATTATTATTATTATTATTATTATTATTATTAGCACCGCGTCTTACAACCCGTTCGGGTTATACGCACTTACGCTAATGTGTAATGGTAGGGTGATTGTGAGATTAAATGAAGGACCTACAGTTTAACGTGGAATCCGAACCACGGTGGAGGCCTGGTTGATTATATACAAATACGAAAATATACATATGTATTTACAGATTAATTTAAAATATTACGTTACGTTGGTGACCATAACTTGACCTCAGACCAAAAATAATGCAAGTCCGATACAAACTTTCACCCCTTTTTTCATCCCTTATTAAATAAAATTTCCAAAATTCCTGAATCATGTATTTATTTGTTTTACGTTAATAACCGAAATACAAAATTTTGTTTATGTAACTTTCAAAATGACGGACTTTCATACATATTATCATCCCCTATTTTAACCCCTTTGGGGTGGAATTTTCTAAAATCCTTTCTTAGTGGGTGCCTACATTACAAAATGAATATACAGTCCGAATTTCATGCTTGTAGCCTTGATAGTTTGCGCTCGGCGATGATGAATCAGTCAGTCAGTCAGTCAGTCAGGACATGTTATTTTATAAGTATAGATAATTTCATAAGGATAGGAAAATATATAGTTTTAACACAGGTATGGGAAATTAAGAGATTGTTTATGTGTTAGAATGTTATACTTTTTAACTATTATTTTCTGCAACAATATATATTATTTCATTTCAATAATTTTATGTATTTTAGTAAATGTTTCCATTTTTACTCAAAAGAACGAGAAAGTCTGTCCGGGGCAATGTACATTTATTTTGCCACCAAAATTGAAAGAAAATATTTATTTTAAACTAAAATATAACTATTTGATCCTTTAAAATATAACATCTGACCTTTTAAAAAAATATGATTTTGGTATTTTTCTGTGAAATTGAGAGTTATTTGTTTTAACATAAAATATTGCATTGTGGCTAATACAAAATTTCTGAACTTTTAAATTTATTCAAATTATTTAATAACATATGTGATCACACTTCACATCTTCCTATAAATGAACAACATTATTTTCAATCAAAATTATTGAAAAACAAGATGAAGGCCCTGTGTTATTGTTAAGCATGATATATATCATGTTTCCAATTTTTTTCCATTAATTATTTTGGTTTGAATGAATTGTTAATAAAATTAAATACTCTATTCTTGAAAATCCACATATATGGAGAGGGAGAGTGGAAATGGTAAACCATTTAGGAAAATGCATCCCCAATCTACCCAATCGAGGTTCTATATTTAATATCCCCATCCTCGTTGGTCTAGTTCAACACGGAATTAGCGCGTTACTAAACTACGCCTGACAGCTGAGCACGTTAATCGAGATTCTTAGGACTAAGATAATATTTTCTGTGAAAGCTTATCAGATCAGTTTAGTTTCCTAGCACTGAGACAATTCTGCCTGAGAGCTGATTACGTCAGTTGAGTTATCTAGGAATATGATAATTATTTATGTGAGCTAAAAACCAATAATACATATCCCAAAAATTTTAAACTGCATTTAACACAACTTTAATAGAAACATTTATATTAATAAATGTAACGGATGGAGCCGAGCTCCCCAAATTCTGGATTTTCATTCATTCAAATCTTTTGTGGTTGTTGACCGGCGAAACTCTTCTCCCCAAGTTCTAATCATACCACAGACATTCTCGCGGTCTTTTTATGTTTTTTAAAAGAAAGATGAAATAATATGATATTAGTCCTACCAATGACCGTAATGGACGGGAGAAGCTTTTGATAGTGTTGCCCTGGATGGACTCAAGAGTACTGGGCCTATGTGTAATAAAATGGCCAGCCTCAACAATTTAAATGATTATTGATGAAAATCATGTTATTTTGAGAAGTGTTAGCAAGATAAATGACTTTTAAAATCACATTGTTATATTAACAGAAATATTATTTCCCAAAAATGATAACAGTATTTTCAATACAAAAGTAGTTGGGATGACCACCTGGCCCACTGTTTTTATTGGCCGAGCCAGGTCACGTGACCACGCCTCCTGCTCTGTGATTGGCTGATCCCCTCCTTCCCCCACCCCTCCTTCCGCTGCCCTACTTTCCTCTGATTGGCTGTTGGTTTCCCCCTCCCCCCCTACAGCCGCAAACCCCGGACATGTTGGTTCTTGCTATTAATTTTTAATCATCGTTAATTAATTATTGTTAATTGATTGGTAGGATAGAGGTGTTGTAGCTTTTTATTGCTGGCATACGCTGGACATGTTGGTTGTTACTTAATTGGTAGGATAGAGGTGTCGGTGTTTTAGGGCGTTGTAGTTTATTTATGGGCATACAGTCCTTGACGTTGAGGCAGGAGGGCTCGGCACGAAGCTTGCGCTACGGTTGTCAAGCCTAGAATGAACATTCGTTCTTCCTCCCTGTCCCAGAACAAGCTGCGTGAACCTTGCGCTATGGTGGTTGGTGGTAGAGTGTGTAATTTGTTCCAGAGACCCCCCTCCTCCTTCGCCACCCTGACGCCAGACTGCCGGGCGACAAGTGACCTCGATAACCTTGGTTTTCCCAATGACGTAATCATCGCAACCCTGGTGCCAGGTTGGCGGGCAGACAAGTTGGGACAAGAATAGATCATGACCTTTGCAAGCTGGGTGTTTCCTATGACGTAATCATTGCGTGTTATGTCGCAACTTTAGCATCTCTAATTATGCACAATCAGGGGCCTCGGAATCCACAGTTAGGGGCCACTACCCCGTCACAAGTCTACTAAAATTGGTTGTTTGGTAGCGTCTGTCGAAATGCCTGGAAATGTACCTCCACCCGCAGCTCTCGACGGGACAACCTGGGTTTTTTCCTATGCCGTAATCATTGCGTGTTATGTCACAACTCTAGCTGACACATGCACAATCAGGGGCCTCGGAATCCACAGTTAGAGGCCGCTATCCCCCGTCACAAGTCTACTAAAATTGGTTGTTTGGTAGCGTCTGTCGAAATGCCTGGAAATGTTCCTCCACCCGCAGCTCTCGGACCGGACAACCTGAGTTTTTTCCTATGACGTAATCATCGCGTGTTATGTCCCAACCCTGGTGCCAGTATGTCGGCCCGACAAGACAAGAATAGATATTGAGGTCATTGCCTCGGGCATCTGGTTTTCCCTGGTGCCAATATGTCGGCCCGACAAGACAAGAATAGATATCGAGGTCATTGCCCGGGGCAACAGGTTTTTCCCTGGCGCCAGTATGTCGGGCAGACAAGACAAGAATATATATTGAGGTCATTGCTCCGGGGAACGGGGGTTTTCCCTGGTGTCAGCTTGACGGCTCACGAGACAAGAATAGATCTTGACCTCAACAACCTGGGTTTTCCCAATGACGTTATCATTGCGTGTTATGTCGCAACCCTGGCGCCGGGCTGGCGGCAGACAAGACAAGTTGGGACAATAATAGATATTGACTCGGGCAACGGGTTTTCCCTGGGCCAGTTGACGGCTCACGACAAAGAAAGTTTGACCAACAATGGTTAATTGAGTACATTGACGGTAGTGAGATTCCCTGGCGCCAGGTTGCGGGCAGACAAGACAAGTTGGACAAGAATAGATATTGAGTCATTGCCTCGGCAGGGTTTTCCCTGGCGCCAGGTTGTCGGGCAGACAAGACAATTGAACAGAATAGATATTGAGGTCATTGCCCCGGCAGTGAGTTTTCCTGGCGCCAGTTGTCGGCAGACAAGACAAGAAGATAGATAGCTGAGGTCATTGCCTCGGGCAACTAGGGTTTTCCTGGCCAGTTGCGGCAGAAAGACCAGAATAGATATTGAGGTCATTGCCGCCAGGGCATCTAGTTTTCCCTGGCGCCAGTATGTCGAGCAGACATACAAGAATAGATAGCGAATCATTGCCTGGGGCAACAGGGTTATCTGGCGCAGTATGTCGGGCAGAGAAGACAAGAATAGATATTGAGGTCATTGCCCCGGCAACGGGGGTTTTCCCTGGCGTCAGCTTGACGTCTCACGAGACAAGAATAGATCGTGACCTCAACAACCTTGGGTTTTCCCAATGACGTAATCATTGCGTGTTATGTCGCAACCCTGGCGCCAGGTTGGCGGGCAGACAAGACAAGTTGGGACAAGTCTAGATCGTTTGACTGGGGTATAAATAGAACCCCGATCATTACATTCGGTCATTTCAATTTGTAATTGAATAACATAAAGATCGAGATAAGTTTTAACGCTCTGGAAAACGGTATAAATTTGAGTAAGTTTAATTCGTTTTGTATATTTTAATGGTTTATAATTAGATTATCATGTCAGTCTGTACAGTGGTATTCTCTTCTTCTTTGTTAGATGAGGAGCCCATGACGCTCGGCGTGGCGGCGCAACCTGTGGATCCCACTAACCTGGACCAGTTGATGCAATTTAAGATGAGGGAATTTGTAGAGCGGATGGTGACTGGTCCATGGTAATTAGCTGCCTATGATAGACTTGCCAGTGTGTTTTTATTTTCTGTAAATGGTAATTAATATGTATTTATTTAATTTCAGACTACTGGGATCCATATGGGCTGGATGAGGGCCTTCTGGGCAGCGTAGCGACAGGCGTGCCGACATCTACCCAGTCGGAGGCGCCCCCAACGGTCTGTGCCAGGCACGACGTCGCTGACGTACTCAGGCCCGTCCCAAGCATCCTCTCTCCTGCGCCCCTATCGCCAGCGTCCCCCTCTGTTTGGACAGATTTGGACACCATCGACAGGCTGATATGTAAGTATCCACTAGTTTGAAAATATACTATATGTGTAGCTCATGCTCTCTCTCGCTCACGCAAACATAGTTATATCGGTACTAGTTCGAAACCCCTTGTCAGCTGCTCATTTCAAGTCAATTGTACTAGGTCGTTTAGTGAACAAGAGAATGCGGGAAAATTATATATTGTTCAGGTTGTCTATGAATTTATGTGGGAGGTTTTTCTAATAGATTTTCCACTCTCCCTCTATGCAAAATGCGGTGCACTTCCTCTAATTCAGGGTTACAGTATTTATTATTGTCAACAAAATATATTCTCTAACATTAAACGATATTTAAAGTTGTATTTAATATTACATAGGAATTTATGTTGAAAGTTTTTTCTAATAGATTTTCCATTCTCCCTCCTTGCAAAATGCTGGTCCACTTCCTCACGCAGGAATATTATATATTGTTTAGGTGGTCTAGGAATTTATGTGGGAGATTTTTTCTAATAGATTTTCCATTCTACCGCCTTGAAAAATGCGAGTGCACTTCCTCTAATTCAGGGTTACAGTATTTATTATGTCAACAAAATATATTCTCTAACATTAAACGATATTTAAAGTTGTATTTAATATTACATAGGAATTTATGTTGAAAGTTTTTCTAATAGATTTTCCATTCTCCCTCTTTGCAAAATGCGGGTCCACTTCCTCTAATATCGGCTTACAGTTTAAGTGACTAATTTGCTTTGTGTAAATGATATTTATTATGTCAACAAAATGTATAGTTTCGCGCACTAAAATTTACCCTGCGCTGTGTTGGCTACAGCGTTTTTTCGTGTAGAGCCAGACGGTCGCGGCCAAAAGAGTTTAAGGCTCGAATCTTGCCTTATTAAACTAGCGGCGTTTTTTCACTCATTTGGCGGAATGTTGGTTTCAGGTAAAGCAATTATGTAACATATTTTATAAAAAAATACGTGCATGTTTGTAACAGTGCTTACTTTGACATGTGTTATAGTTGAATTGGAGACCATAAATGGAGGGACAGTCTTCCCACCGCCGATGACTACTCGTCCCTCTCACCACACTGCAGGAGCGCTGACTGCGAGCCAGGGAGACGGTGAGCGAGTCCCAGCAGCAGTGCGGGAGACGGGGATCGTGGAGCCGGCTACAGCTGGACCATCTTCGGCCTTTCAACAGGGATTTAGTGGCCCGGTAAGTCAGATAGGCGGGGCATTGCAAAATGGCGTCCCTCTTTGTATCGTTGAAGAGAGGATTAAACAATTGAGGCGTTTCTTTTATACTGGTAGAGAAATTACCGTACAGCTTGGTGCTCCAGCAAGCGACTTGACGCATTAAGCTGGCTTGAAGAACAAATTACTAATTTGCTCCATCGGCTGCAGGACCATGGCGTTAGCGCCGATGACCATGTCGGCTTACTTTTGAACAGCACTGACTCTACGTTGAGCCCTGTGTACGTCTCATTTAGGCGAGCAGACCAGTTAGACGCTCGAACAGTGCTTGATAACGTAAGTCGCGTGTTGCAAAGTAATACTTTGTTTTTGAGTACAGCACCCCTGTACGTTAAACTCTGCCATTTTAAGGAGCCTCGCGCGAGGGTAATCATAAATGTGATAAACTCTCTCCCGCTAGCACATATAGCCGCAAAAACCAAGGGATCATTACGATTCAAAATGGCGACAGTCTTTGCCTTGCCCGTGCACTGGTTGTCGCCAAAGCTATATGTGACAATAAAAAAGAACCAGGATGTATGGACGTGAACACCGTTAAACAAATTAAACAGGCCGTCAAATTCAAAAACTCAAAGCAGAAGAACTATGCCGTGATGCCCGTGTGAATCTTTTGAAAGGTGGTGGGCTCACTGAGCTGAAACAATTTCAAGCATAACTTTCCGAATACAAAATCACCGTGTTCAGGGAACGTTGGGGAGACAGATCTTGTATGAGGGCCTACTCCCTCCGAACATTCCTTTATGGGGCACCTGATTTGTATTTTCACGACGATAAGCAAAACCATTTTGATGTCATAACATCCTTGACAGCCGCATTTAAGTGCTCATACTTTTGCCGTGAGTGCCGTGTGTCGTTCAGTAATAAGAACAAACACAAGTGCGAATCCGCGTGCAAAAAGTGCTACGCTAAAGCGGTTTGTAGTGGAGGCCAATCTGTGGTCTGTAAAGACTGTGGGCGCTGGTTCACAAATCAGACGTGCTTTGATAACCATAAACGTCCCATTTTTTCAGCGGTCACAGGTCGGTCTGTGATGTCAAAAAGGTTTGCGAGGTATGCGGCAATTTTTCAGTTTGGAAAGATCAAATTATTCACATAGGTGTTATGAGACTTTTTGTAGAGTATGCGATTCATATCGTCCTTTTGGTCATTTCTGTTATATGAAGCAAGCTCCATTTAAGCCAACACTAGAAAAGAGCAATTTCATGTTTGTATTCTACGATTTTGAATGCAGACAAGAAACGCTTCTTCAAGGTGCGGCAGGCACGTACTTGCACGAACCTAATCTATGTGTCGTGCAAACGTGTTGTAAGGCTTGTGTTCATATAGATACAAATGACTATCATTGCACCGACTGTGGGCAATAGACTCGCATATTCAAGGTGATACCACTATGGCCCAAATTTTTAAATTTATAGAACAAATTAAAGCTTCAAAATTTAAGGATATCACCCTTCTAGGCCATAACGCTAAATCCTATGATGGTAATTTTATTTTAAGATACATGATGGAGGTAAAAAATGGACTCCAGAACTTATAATGAACGGTGGGAAAATCATGTCCATGCGTTACGGCCCGCTCCACTTTATTGACTCACTGAACTTTCTCCCGATGTCGCTGTCCAAATTGCCCAAAACTTTCGGCTTGGACGAGTCTTTGGCCAAGGGACATTTCCCCCATTTTTTCAATAAAAAAGAAAAAGCGGGTATAGAGGTCCCTTGCCGCCAAAGGAGGACTACGGTATCGGCGAGATGTCAGTTGAGGGAAAGGAGCATTTTGAGAAGTGGTATGACGCGTTGGTCAAAGAAAATTATATCTTTGATTTTAAACGCGAGTTGGAACTGTATTGTGTGAAAGAAGTAGAGATCCTACGGAAGGCCTGCCTGAAGTTTAGAGACATGCTCATGGAGAAAGCAAAGTGGATCCTTTCAGACAGGCGTGTACGATAGCTGGAGCGGCCATGTTGGTTTACCGTCGAAGTCATCTTAAGGAGAATACTATTGGTATTATCCCTAACGGTGGCTATCGGTGCGCAGACCAACAGTCGCACGTCGCTGTACAATGGCTCTGCTGGGAGGCCCATCAGCGCGGTGTCTCTATTCTTCATGCGGGTAACGGCCGTGAGGAATATGTGTTAGGGCGACGTGTAGACGGTGTTGTTAAAGCTGGAGATACCACCACCGTCTTCCAGTTCTGGGGCTGTTATTGGCTCGGGTGCCCTCTCTGTTACCCTGACAGGACCACCCCCGTCAAAAATAGTCCCCACGAGACCATGGAGACGCGTTATGAAGCGACCATTGCTTGTTTGGAAAAGTTTAAGAATGCCGGCTACACGGTCGTAGAGATGTGGGAGTGCATGTTTAATGCGATGAAACGCACAGACAAGGACTTGCAGCAATTTGTACTCCGGCACGAGGTGTATACCAAGGAACCTCTCAGTCCCAGGGATGCATTCTTTGGCGGGCGTACAAATTGTATCAAGCTCTTCCACGAAACAGACCTTTCTTGTGGGAGAAGATCAAGTACTTGGATGTGTGTTCATTGTATCCATACGTTTGCAAGTACAAAAAATACCCAGTCGGCCACCCCAAAATTCACTTGGAACCAAATTGTCCGTCTATAGATCAAGTAGAAGGCATAGCCAAAGTTACAGTGACGCCTCCGCGAGATTTATTCCTGCCCGTATTGCCTACACGGATGCACGACAAGCTAATGTTCATCTTGTGCAGGAAATGCGGTGAGGAGAAAAACCAAGGCGCGTGTCAGCACAACGACTAAAAAGATCGCTGGTTGACAGGCGTCTGGTTGATTGACGAGATCCGGAAAGCCGTTGAGAAAGGCTACACCGTTGAAGCAGTACACGAAGTGTGGGAGTACAATGTATCTGTTTATGACCGTCAGACGCGTTCTGGCGGCCTGTTTCACGGGTACATTGATACTTTTTGAAAATTAAACAAGAAGCCAGCGGATGGCCAGAGTGGTGTACCTCACAAGAGGAAAAGTTAGCATACATTCAAAATTATGAGGAAAGGAAGGGGTAAAACTAGATTTCGGCTCTGTTTGTAAAAACCCTGGTCTCCGCACTCTGGCTAAACTTTTTTTAAATTCACTATGGGGAAAGTTTGGTCAAAGACCCGATTTACCACACGTAGCCGTTGTCAACAGTATCAGGCGTCCACAAGTACCTGACGGATCCGTACATCACCGTGACAGCGTGATTGATGAAAATGATGGGGTTATGTTCCTCAATTACAAGGATGCGCGTGACCGTTGCGCCCTAACCCTAACACAGTGTGGCGGTGGCGTGCTACACGACTGCTATGGCTGGGTTTGCACTTATACAGCATCCTTGAACAATTGGGGACCGCGTTTTATATCATGATACAGATAGCGTTCTATTCACCGAACGCCCGCGCTTGGAGTCCGCCGACCGAGACTTTTTAGGTGACCTCACCGATGAACTTCAGGATTACGGTCCGGGAAGCTACATTAGCGCCTTTGTATCTGGTGGTCCCAAAAATTACGCTTACCGAGTTTGTGTTGGTGGCGATCCTGCCAAAACAAAAACGGTGTGCAAGGTTCGCGGATCACCATAAACTATGGCAACCGAACGATGTTAATTTTGAAGTTTTGAAAGGATGGTCACCGAACAGGCTGTGGAAAGATACATACAGATACCGCACAAAATTGTAAGAAAAGTTCTTGCGACTGTATGTACCGTTTCGCAGACTAAAGTCTACCGGCCCGTGTACACCAAACGCCGGATAACAGATGATTTAATACGTTGCCGTTTGGGTATCAGAGTCCTTGTAAACGCGCTCGCCACGAATAAAAGGTGATCATTTAGACGGGCTGAATAATCATCTTTTTTTCTTTCACTCTAACAGTTCCACTGACATACCATTTTTCAAAGATTTGAGATTTTTTTCATATTTTTTTCTGCATGAAAACAACATATTTTTTTATATTTTTTTATGCACCCGGATACTTTTTTTATATTTTTTTATTTGCCAGTACAATCCTCCGCCTACCTGATTTTTTCTAGTAAATTATTTATTTGTATATATTTTAACATAATAAATTGCTTGTATATATTTTTATTTTAAATCTATTAAATTGTTTGTATATAATATTTATTTTCTTTTTAATCGTGTATAATAAACTGATTGTATAATTTTTTTATTTTAAATCTATTCATATATATATATAATAAACTGTATATATCTATTTATTTTCTTTTAAATTGAAACCATTTTTATTTAGTACCGAGGCCACTATTCCCCCCATGTTGTAAATATTCACAGTATACTTTTTCACTGTGTGTAAATAAATATTGTAAACAAAACCAGTTATGTTTATACTAATAATTATATATTTAAATATTCACGGTATACTTTACACTGTGTATAAACTTTTTCATGACCAAATAAATATTGTAAAAAATATTATGTTTGTGTTTTAACGTTTACACATCCCTCCTATCCTATAAATACAAGCTCATATAGCTTATAAGCTCAGTCTCAAACATTATAGACAAGTTGAAACATCCATTTTCGTCCATCATAAGCGTCCGACCGCTGTGGAAAGTCACATTTTGTAGCAGACTTTATCCGTCACTTGGACACAATGTGTGACGTTAAATTTGATAAAATCACATGGTATTATGCTTTATGGCAACCGGGATTCGAAACAAGACGGGACAAGTCCCCACTCATATTCTGTAAGGGTTTGCCGGAAATGGATGATGTCTGTAATGACTCTCCACAGCTGATTATCTTGGACGACCTGATCGTGAAGCCAACGAAGTAGTCGTCGATCTTTTCACCAAAGGATGTCACCATCAAAATATTAGCGTCATGTACCTTACACAAAATATATTCCATCAGGGCAAGGGCCAAAGAGACATTTCCTTAAACGCACATTATATCGTGCTTTTTAAGAATCCCCGGATAAAGCTCAGATTCAACACTTTCCCGACAAGTCTGTCCTGAAAATCCCCGTTTTTACAAGAGGCTTACACCGATGCTACAAGTACGCCTCACGGCTATATATTGCTAGATTCAAACAAAGTACACCAGAATGGTTCAGATATAGAACCCGCACAAATGTTGGCTGCTGCGTGTATCTACCGCGCAAAAGCTAATAAAAACACCGACACTTCCCGCTTACAGATCATTTCATAACAATGAGTCCCAAAGTGCTGAAGCAGGCAACTCTGCTACGTGCGATGTATCGCATGAACCCGCAGCAACGTGTCGCTTTGATGAAAACGGCCGACAAGAAACTGGTTGACTCTGTTTGCGAGTGTGCCTACAACACTTTAAAAGGACGGTACCGCTGAAAAATGCGCAGAAACAAAGTTACGTGCTCACAAGCAGGTGTTGCGCAAGCTGATCAAACGAGGAGAGTGCTGGAAGAAGAAGAGACGACTACTCGTTCAGAAAGGAGGAGCGTTCTTGCCCTTACTTTTAGCCCCTTTAATCAGCGGGGTCCTCGGTTCCTTATTCAACAAGTAAATAATGGAACACACGAAAAAGATGATATTGTGTCCCCGGAAACATTACACCGTTACGAGCAACACCACCAACAAACAGCCTCGCAACAAATCTAGTGTCTCCGAGTTGGACAAGGAAATGGAAAAAATCCTCGCTTCAAAACTTGACGACAATCTAAATGGACTTTATACCAACAAGTGCGTCTCATGTACCTTCTCTATCGCGCCCAGAACATTTCGCTGAAAACTTTCCAAAACCTATTCTCCCCACCAATCATACAGCCAACGACGCTAAGGTGGTGAGATATTACAATAGATTTTTCAAGACTGTAGGGGCATGTCGCCCTTCAAGAGGCCGTGTCCAGACGGCGTGCGCCTATAAAAAGGGCGTCCCGGCGGTGTGCCGCCATAACACTGAGCATCATGGAAGGTCAAGACGTTTGCGGTAGCAAAGCAAAGCCTGCGAAACCACTCGCCGTCACCAGTATTTTCAACACATTGTTCCCGCTGGATGAGTCGACGCCAAGCGAGTCATCGTCAGCATGAGTGTCAAGAACAACTTTACGCCCTATGTCCAACTAGAAAAATGTGGAGGGAACTGCGCCGTGTTTAACCGTACAGAATGGCAAGAACTGAGCACCTACAAGTCGGTCATATCAAAGTTTTTCACCAACACGCAACCTCCTCAGAAGATTAGTCTGACCAATCACGAAATCTCTCTGAGACGTATGTGCGGTGACCGTATGGTCGTCATCAACGAGAAACAAGACGCCGGAATCAAACGGTCGCCTATCTAGCACCTAGCTGGCGCGTCTTTGTGAGGTGTGGGACCTCATCGACGTCGCCTTCGACCGACGGGACATGTGGTCGACACCCGTCGCGCGCTATTGCAACAATTTGATCGACACACTCGTCGTGGATGTATGCGACACGCTAACAGAATCGACGGATGTCATCGACCTAGAACAACCTACGGTGGAAACGCACATTAAAAACCTGGATCTTATCAGTGCTACTTACTATACACGTAAAGTCATCGGTTTGGACTGTTACATGCTGGATTGTGAACTAAAAACAATTTTACTAACGCATCTAAGAGACACTGTAGAAAAACATATGAACGAATATATGCGTCATTCCTGTAAAAATGTATAATTGTAATGTTTAATAAATAAATATATATTTGTAACATCTGTGTTTTATTTACGAGTCCCAACTTGCCTTGTCTGCCCGACAACCCGATGCCCCGGGTCAATATCTAATCTTGTCTCAACATGTCTTGTCTGCCCGCCAACCTGGCGCCAGGGGAAAACCCTCTTCCCGGGTCAATGACCTCAATATCTATTCTTGTCTCAACTTGTCTTGTCTGCCCGACTACCTGGCGCCAGGAAAACCCGCTGCCCGGGTCAATATCTATTCTTGTCCCAACTTGTCTTGTCTGCCCGCCAACCTGGCGCCAGGGTTGCGACATAACACGCAATGATTACGTCATTGGGAAAACCCAAGTTGTCCGGTGCGATAGCTGCGGTAGGAGGAACATTTCCATGCATTTCGACAGACGCTACCAAATAAACAATTTTAGTAGACTTGTGACGGGGGTAGTGGCCCCTAACTGTGGATTCCGAGGCCCCTCATTGTGCATAATTAGAGATGCTAGAGTTGCGACATAACACGCAATGATTACGTCATAAAAAAAACCAGGTTGCTGAGGTCACGACCTATTCTTGTCCCAACTTGTCTGCCCGCCAACCTGTCGCAAGGTGTCAGTGTTCATTCTAGGCCAGCAGCCGTAGCGCAAGCTTCGTGCCGAGCCCTACTGCCGAAACGTCAAGGACTGTATGCCCATAAATAAACTACAACGCCCTAAAACTCCCTACCAATTAATTAATTAACAACCGGCGAGCCCCGGGTGGCTCTATGCTTCAGCAAATAAACTACAGCACCCTAATTGATGAATAAAAACACCTCAATCCTACCAATAATAAATCCAACGCCTCTATCCTACCAATTAATTAATTAACAACCAACATGTCCGGCGTATGCCAGCAATAAATAAAAAAACTACAACACCTCTATCCTAACAATTAACAATAATTAATTAACGATAATTAATCAAAAATAACCAACATGTCCAGGGTTTGTTGGGGGAGGGGCAGGAGGAGGGGAAAAGGGGCGGAGGGGTGGGAGCAGGGGGCGGAATAACGGTAAAAAGCACAGCTGTGACGTAGTGGGGCCAAAAGGGCCTGCTAGACTACTAATATATTTGAAGACTTTGAATCAAATACATAATATTTATGATGAGTTAGGCTTATTCTACCTAAGAGTTTAAGGCCTACCCAATAATTTGGCTACCCTATCGTCGGTACAGCTGGTTGCAATCTTCAGATAGTTACTTATTCTAAGGCGTTAGGAACTTGAACGTTCATTGCCGCACCTACTAATTACGCCACCTATCCCTATCCTTTATCCTCTCATCTACGAATGATCTCTTCCCATTGTATTTGCCAGTCAATATTCTGAACACAGTTCTAGATAGTTCTTTTTGCACTTCATGTCCTGCGCACATAAGTCTACAAGTCTTGACTATATCATCAATGAGTTGTGATGCATACTAGGTATGTATTTCATTCATATGTAACCCCCTTCCATTCGACAGTAGCCTCATCCATTTTGGACCTAATATCTTCCTAAGCACTTTTTTCGAACACCCTATATTTGTTCTTGTCATGTAAGTTAAGAAACCATGTTTTAATCCCATAGAGAATAACCGGTAAAATCATTTTATAAATCCTGAGTTTTACATTGCTTGAAAAGGAAATATGTCAACAACTTAACGACCGAGTAATAGCAGGCCTTTCCCGACTTTATTCTTTTCATAATTTTCACATCTAATATAGATTAAATATTTATGATAAATATTTGAACTCATTAACGCTATTAAATTATATATGATTAGCATTAATCTCTAAACTAGTATCTGTCTGATACCGTTTAATGTCAACTCTTTCCTACACTCTTGTATTACCATAGTACCATAATATAAATATAAATTAAAAAGTAATGAGATAAGGCATATGCTTGTTTCAACCTATTATGTGTTCCAAAATTATCTTATAAGTAACGTCTAGCCCATACCCTGCCACGCGTTTCAATCAAAAAGTCCCACTTATCTAGTGAAAAATAATATTCTTGAATCTTGCACTTATAATATTGGTGCAACTACTAATCATTCAACTTATGTAAAAAAAACTCTTTTCTTCATCTAACTCCGAATATAAAACATAGAATTTAAACTCAACTTTAAATTAATTCTCAATCAAATTAAATGAAGGCCATATGCTGCATCGAGTCTTTATTGTTTGATGTCTTTGATGTCAAACTTCAACAGAGAATCACTGAAAGCTCGTGAGGATATAACTTTCTTACAGAATTACTGATTGGGTAAGACGTATGGGATCGGAAGGGGAGGGGCCTAGAAATGGTTTTCACTCCTTTAAAAAACACTGTCTTTAACCCTGATAATTTTTATGACTTTAATTATAATAACCAAAGAGCAGAAAACTTTAGACCTGCCTTTTTGAGTGCATGTCTAAAATCTATTTTGTAAGATGATGTGTCCAAGGGTGTTAAACGTGGCATGTCTCCACAAACAAATAAAGTCGCCTTCCGTAACAACAAAGAGAGATGGATCACGGAAACAGTAGATGGTGCTAGATACCGGACAGCTCTTGCGGAAATATCATAGTTTGTAAATATCAGTTTTTTCAAGAAGAAGTGAAATTTTATGGTAATATTTTCAACATCTATTCTAAAATACTGTATCGATGTTTTTAAGGTGTTATATTTTTTGTAATAAGCCCGTAAGTTTTCTTTTGAATAATGTCAATATTATTGATATTTGATCACTGTTAAGATCATAGAGGGAATGTATATATAAAAAGTACAACATCAATATAAATTATCAACATCCTTCTTATCATGATCAAAACGTTTCCGAAAAGAAATTTGCGAACATATAAACAGTCTTGAAGAGATCCGTTTATTCACACGGCTCTGCATTTACACGCCAAATGAAAAGGGCTAATCACCTTAACTCTCTTTTTTATTTATAAAAAGCTTGTGCTTATAAAGGCCACTCAAACCTCTCTTCAACATTCAGTATTATGAAAATCAGAAATTTAATAATATTTTTACTGGTCACTCGTAACGCAAATTTAGAGATAAATCTAAACATAAATTAATTTAGAATAGAGACATTATCTACTACAAAATAATCTTACTTCTTACTAATAATATAAATGCGAAAGTTTGTGTGTTTGGATGTTTGTTGCTCAATCACGCCAAAACTGCTGAATGGATTCGAATGAAACTTTGTACGTTGGTAGAATATGTCCTGAATAACATATAGGACTATTCCCAACCTTTGATTTTAAATAATAATTAATATATGATTATAATGTGATTGAAATGATGTTATTTAAGAATTTGTGATTTAATATTTTTTAATTAAAGTAAATAGTAATTAGTGTGACGTAGTTTCATACTAATAAATAATAAATATGTGATTTTTTTGGCAATATATTTCGAAAAACATATTATTTCATTTATTTATTTATATTACTAATTATGAAAGTAAAAATAAAAAATAAAAAATTTATAATTGATAACTTAAATAATATATATTTCTTTTATTATGAATTATTTAAAGTTAAAATTAAAATACGGCAAAATTATTTACAGCTAGAACTGAGAAAAACGCATAGATATTTGAAAAAAAAAATTGATTTATGACCAAAACAGTTTAGTTAAAAATTAAAAGATGTTATCAATTATTGTGGGCGAAGCCGCGACGGGTAAAAGATAGTATAAAATAAAACAATGATGGCATACAAAGAACAGTAGGCCTATTTAACAAATGTATGATTCTAAACAATGTAATTTGGTAACGGTTGAACTTCTAATATATTTCAAACTTTTGTTCTTTCACAGATTAAAAACATTTAATTGTGATCAACTTGTATTAACATGTTGATGAAAGAAAGTTCTTCACCCAACACTCATTGCATTATCTTATTAATGTATGACCAAGGGAAAAAACTGGAGAAAATATGTTAACTTATTCACAACTCTTGAACTATAGAGGTTTGAGATCAAATAGTCACCAATTATTCTTTTTTTTTTATCTATGCACTTGTTTAAATAATACAATACATTTACTGGCTTGGCTCAATATCTGAATTATAAAACTAATTTAATTTAGAATAGAGACGTTATCTTCTACAGAATGAGATAAATTAAAACAATGATGACATTACAAAGAACAGTAGGCCTACTTAACAAATGTATGATTCAAAATAATGTAATTTGGTAACTTTTGAACTTCTGATGAATTTCAAACTTTTGTTCTTTCACCGATTACAAACATTTAATTGTGATCAACTTGTATTAACATGTTGATGGATGAAAGTTCTACACCTAACACTCATTGCATTATCTTAGTAATGTATGACTAATGAAATAAGTGGGAGAAAATATGTTAACCCATACACAACTCTTGAACTATAGTGATTTGATATCAAATAATCACCAATTATTCTTTTTTGAATTTATACTTCTTTAGGCGCGTTATGAAAAAATGATGAGAGTGAAATTTTAAGATGCGCGCGCATCACTGTAACACAAAAGTAACAGGTTGAAGCTAAACCGCTCATCAAGTCTCGAAAAAAAAAGCTACCAACAAAATAGAAATAGAATCTCTGTTAGTCGCGCATGTTGGTACGCTCATAGAGAAATGTATACTATGTTATTCCTTTCTCTATGGTACGCTCGTCGCCTCTGATCACTGTTTTCATATATATAATATTTATCCACATGTTTCTAGTTTCTACATTCACAACACGTGTTTTAGTTTCATACAAGTGCGAATTATATATGTGCTAATAAATTATATTAAGTAGTGATTTAAATTGAATATTTTGATTAATATTATTTACTATTCATAAATATTAGTAAAAAAAATGGTGCTTATAGACTTTTTCAAGTGCTCCAATATAATTGAGGTTAACTATCCGTATGTATTATTTATTGATATAAATTAAAATATTATTATTTAACATAATTAATACTAAATATTATTTAATGATGCCAAAGAAGTATAACTTCTCACGTGAGTACATAAGTATACACAGCCATTTTTTTAAAATTATGCACTTGATTAAATAATACAATATATTTACTAGTGTGGCCCAAGGGGTTTGGTTGGAAAGATACCCAGCTAATTCACGTACATCATTCAGTCGCTAACGCTTCCTCATTGGTTTGTAAGTCGTAATCGCTAATAGCTCTCAATTTCACAGAAAAAATACCATAAGAATAATTTTGAAATGGTCAGAAGTAATAAGTCTTAGTAGAAAATAATGAAGTTTTAGGTTCAAGCAAATCACGAAGTTTTTGGTTAAAATTAATATTTTCTCTCGATTTAGTGCAAAGATAAATGTGTAATCCCTAAGCTCCAAACTAGAGGGATTCAATACATAAATATAAACAAAATCTACAGTTAAAGAAAAATAAAATAGAATATAGAGGAGCGCGCAGAGTGAATATCCTAAAGTTGTGAGTTATAAAATGCTGGACATTTATCATGTCCCCAGCGCACGCAACTCACTCTTGTGAGTAGCGGGAAACAACGGTCCACCTTCACAGGTTGCCTAACATATTAATATATAAAAAGGTTGAAGGCAAATCCCTCGCACCTTTTCTAGACATAGGGATAATATGGCGTAATTATTTAATGGAATAAATTCAAGTCTTAGAATCTTTTAGATTTAATTTATGCCAAACTTTATTAAACAATAAGCATATTATTTGAAGAGCATTTAATAATTCAGTTATATATATATTATCCAATAAAAACATTGTTCCATAAATATTTACTCTTTTCCTTCTAATCATTACGTTATTTATTATGTACCCTAAACATATTACGTAAATACAAATATTGATGCATAACATTAATTTAATATGATCATACGTCATACGGTAAATGATCTCTCCTAACTAACAAATTTTTGATGTTGCGAAAATGCCACATGTTACTAAAAGTTTTAGTTCCATCAAAAATACCTAATGCCAATACCATTTAACTTTAACGCTAATAACCTACTAGCGTAACTCACAATAGCCTTCGCCTATGTCCTAAAC
Source organism: Timema cristinae (assembly GCA_039000515.1). Classification (NCBI taxonomy): domain Eukaryota; kingdom Metazoa; phylum Arthropoda; class Insecta; order Phasmatodea; family Timematidae; genus Timema; species Timema cristinae. The sequence goes on from JBCFYV010000026.1 coordinate 198,258, forward strand.
AAGGATTATAGTACAATTATAAATATCGAGGATATTTCCTAACATTACCCCTTTAAGTTTGTTTATTTGTTACTATTTTGGCACAAAATAGATATTAACAAAACTATCCTAAAAATAACAATCGAGAAACTAGTAAAAAAATAAATAAAGTTAAGTTGATCTATATAATAATCTAGTGCAATACTCCATTCTACTAATATTGAAAATCTCGGCACCATATTTCAAACACTTTCCCACCTTAATGTTTACCAAACCCAAAATGCCACATTTGCAATAGAGACGAAATAAAGTTAATTGGTTGAGTATAAAGTTCGCGCATAATGCCTAATATCCATAACACAGAAAATGTCTGTGTTTACAATACTCTCATTATAAAGTAAATCAAAAGACGAAGATTTACGCAAATACTTTATAATTAAATTTGATAAACGATCTAAAAAGAATTTTGACTAGTTCCCATAATTTACATTTAAACCGAAATTGGATTTTATTCTTACATTAACGTAATATGTACTTTACGCCGACGCTTAGTCCTACATGGTCGCAGCCATGTCCAAGAGTGACGTCTTCCTCGACGGATGGTCTTTTATATGGCACACTCATCGAACAGGATAGGCACAAAGGAAGGGGGCGCGCCGGCAGAAGAACATTCTATATTATTCTGGCAAAGCCTGGCAGTTACCATCTTCTTCTCGTTTCTTGAAGTTGGGCGGATTGATCGTGGTCGTGGTGGTGCCGGGCTCTAGTGGCGAGAGGCGGAACTTGGCTCAGTCTTGGCAGTTGTTCGCTTGTGGTTCGTGTAGTCGGATGTTAGTTTGCGTAAGGTGCTCGGCAAGATTAGTGGTATTGGGTAAGTGATGTTTATACTTGACAGTCCCCATTCTGTTGACTTGGAGCAATAATTGCTACAAATGTACGTTGCCCAAATCAGAATGTCTCGCTCTTTTAGCTAAAAATGTGAAAATTTACTGAAAGGTCGTTAGACTATAGAAACGAAATAATATTCATGGTTGCAGAAACATAATAGTTAAATAGCAACACATTCTAACAAAGAAAGCAAATCCTCATTCCCCATACCTATGTTTAAAACTATATATTTTAATATCAATTTGAAAATTATTGGTTTATAAAATATATTTCATTTAAAATTATTTTATATTAATAGTCCTACATTTATTCAATGATAAATAATATCGTAACACCCATAGTTTTGTATATATCAACAACATTGTTGATATTCGTTTATGTTAACATCCCTTAAAGTCATTTTATCGATAAAATAAGTCACGTCATTTGTTTTGTAATATTAAAAAGTGTCTGAATATAAATTTTAATCCAAAACTTTATAGCTGAAATCAAAAAAACCTCTTGTAAACTACCCTTAACTTTAGGGATGAATTGATAATTCCAAACACACCTATTTATAACCTGTTAACTACCCTACATACCAGGTCTCAACATTCGGTAAAATGGTCTCAGCTCTTGGCCAAGACACATACAAGACAGACAGAATCGAAAAATGCCCATTTTTTGTTTCGAAAGCATATATTATTATTATTATTAGCATCGCGTCTTACTACCCGTTTGGGTTATACGCACTTACGCTAATGTGTAATGGTAGGGTGATTGTGAGATGAAATGGAGGACCTACATTTAACGTGGAATCCGAAACATGGCGGAGGCCTGGCATTCCCCACATTCACAAGATGTCTTGTCAGAGGTGAAGGAAGGGTTTGGAAATCAGATAAATCTGTGCCGTGACCGAGGATTGAATTCGAAAGCATATAAAACGAAAAGATTCATCGTAATCTCGAGTCAAAAAAGTACAAATACAAAGTTATTTCTTTATGTCTATAAAAATAATTTTAAAATTATACAGATCTTATATTTTCTGAAACCTTCGTGACTCCGAAGATAGAAAATATTGATCACACCTCCCCTCGGTGACCAATGAGTGAAACGTGTACAATTTACAATTAAGAAAACCGGTAAAAGATAGTATTAAAAAACACTTTAATCATTTTCGTTGATTGAATTTATTTAAATTGATCACCGCAGGGCTGTTTTCCCCCAAATACTTTTTTTTTAAAAATGATTTTTTATCAAAAAAATACATACAAAAAATGGGTTGAATTTTAAAAAGCCCATCCAAAACCCTGTATCAAAAAACGTCTTTTTCCCCTTTTTTTAAATTATCCAGTGCTTTTAAAAAAAAAAGGGTTTTCGAGCCCCAAAAAAAAACAATTTTTTTGGGTTTTTAAATCAAAGAGCTAATTTAATATATACTTTTTTTTAGTTTTTTAAAAAGAAAAAGTGATCTGTACTGAAATTTTTGGTCTGTTTTACTGACTGGTGAAGGGGAAAACACAACAGGGAATTTTATAAATCCCGTTGCATATAATATGAAAATATTCTTGACTCACAAACAAATTTTGATTTAAGTTATTTACATTTAACTTAAGAAAAAAAAATATTTTGTAACAAAATAAAATAAAACACAACAAAAAATATTTTTTAAAAGGAAACCATTGAAATACATCTTTTTTTCCTGGCAACAAAAAAAAAACATTGTTGTTTTAAATAAAAAAATAATGGGGAAAAATGAAGCTGAGATTTATAAAAAATATATACGAAAATATTACAGTAATATGTAAATAATTTTAAACCCACAACCTTTTGGGAGCCTCACATACGAGTATAAAAAAAATAAAAAGACAATAAGTGATAAAATCCCCAAAGATACTCTGCCTTTCTATCAAGGTATTCCTTTGTTAAAAATACGAAATTTCTGTAAAAATTTTAAACCCTTTTTGGGTTACCTATTTATTATTTTGGGAACTTTAAAATGAGTCGAAAAAGGGATATCTGAAACAGTAATCCCGTACTCGTGTTTTAATCCCTTAAGTTTTTTAAAGGGAAATTTATTAAAGGTTGGGTTTTTAACTTTTTGAAACCCGTAAATAAACAGAAGCATTTCAAAATTCCGGCCCACTTTAAATAATATAAAAAAAAAAAAAAGATTTTTTTAAGAAAAAAAAGAAATTAAAAAATTTAAAACTAAGACTTTGACTTTAAATTTAAAAAACAGGAGTGCATGTTTCCCATTTTTAAAAAATTGGAATTGGAAAATTAAGAAATTTGTTATTTAAAATTTGAAAAAATAAATAAAAGTTTGAAAACTTTGTTTTTTTTTTAAATTTTCTTTTAATTTGTGCTTTGTTTTTGGGGGAGATTTCATTTAAAGTTTAATTTTCCCGGGTTTTATGTTCGTCAATTTCGGGGCGCAAGTTCTTTGGGGCAAATGCCCAAACTTTTTTTCTTTGTTTTGTGAAGATTTGGGACAACAGAACAAAATCCTTTTTCAACAAAATCGGGGACGGGAACGAGTTTAGAAGGGGTTCATTTTTTTCCCAAAAATTTGGTGGATAATTTGTCCTTTAAGGGTTCCCCCAGATTCCCGGGTGGGGGTTGGGGGGGGCCCTTGGGGGAAAAGGGGATTTTTTCCCCTCACATATATTCAGTCTGGGAAACTCGGTCTGCAAAGAGTTAACAACCTTAAATCCACGTTTCCCAAACGGGGGAAATTGGATCTAAAAATAAAAAATCCGGAAAATCTGAAACCTTGGTCAATTCTCGATTCTATGTCAGTTTTTAAAACTGGTAAGGGGGAATCGTAAATTTAGGATTTTGGTATTCTGGGAGTTTTGGGGGGAAGCCCCTCTTTATTTGGGACATGAACTTTTTTTAAAAGGTTTCGGAAACAAAATTTGGGTTTTTAAAGGCCAATTTTTACCTTTGAATATAAAACCCTTGCGAAAAAATGAGGGAAATAATTCCTTTGGCCTTGATAAGGTTCATCTTGTTTCCTAGAAGCCTTATTTTGATTTCGTTCTTTTTTTTTTCGAAAATTTTTCTGAAAGGGGTACGCAAGTGCCAACTTGCGATTTTTTTCCAATTCTTACTTAAAAAGGGTCAGACGTGTCGAAAACCCTCAGAAAAAGGGGTAAAATAATTCAAAGAAAGGGCCCGCAAAAGTTTTCCTTTGGGAAACCCCACCTAAACGGCCATAGGGAAAAAGCAAGGTTCGAATTCCCATCTTTTCATGGCAAATTTGTCGGAACGGGCGGTCATTGAGGGAATTGGTTTTGATCTTTTTGACCCCCAGTAATAAACAGTTGAGGGTTTTTCATGCAGGACACCACTAATTTTTTTTTCACTTTTAAAAGTGTTGACGATAAAATACACAGGAATGTGATGCCCTCGGGCACTTCTTTTTTAAGGTGGGTAAAAACCCAAAGGTTGACGCCCTGCGGGCAGGAGCATGGGCCTTTTGCGTAAGCGCTCCGTATCTTAGGTTTTTCTTCCCACTTTTTAAAAATAAACGATCCCTTCAACCCATTTGATCAAAGTTCTAGAAAACAACTTTTCTTCGGAAAATTTCCTTTTGTTCATTGATAAACCTCACAAAACTAAAAATTGCTTTTTTTGTCAATCACAGCTGATTATAAATCTGAAACGCAATTTTTTTTTTCAACAAAAATTAAATGATTTGTTTTTGGAATTAAAAAGCCCGGGGGCCATTTCGTCAATTCCCCTGGAAACAGTTTTGTTGCAAAAGGGAAACCCGGTTTGGGGCCCTTTTTTCTTATTAAAGGGACTTTTTGTAGCATGTTTTTAAACCATTTTTTTTGGTAGCTGGAAAAACGAGTTTTTAATTGAAAGGGGGTTTAAACACTTTAAAGGATAAATTAAAACACCTCGTAAGAAACAAAAAACCCTTTTGGGTAAAGAGGGTTCCCGGTTTTTTAAATAATTCACTTACATTGGGCCCTTTTATCACTTTAGTTTTGGGTTTTTGTTTTTAACAAAGTTCTTTACTCACTTTATCATGTGAAACTCTTGATAAATGACCCTTTTTTCGGGGAAGGCTTCTGTCTTCATGGCTTCATTACTAGTGAATGTTTTATCGAACAAATCCAATGGGGAAAAGGGGGACATTTTGCGGTGACCCCGATAAACAGAATTTTAAATATCGTGAGATTAACGACACCTGAAGTTCCCCCAAGTTTTAAAGTCCCCTTAAAGAAACACATAGCACCCAAAATTTAATGGCAAAAAAGATTACGGTAAAAAGGGGAACTAATCATTGATGAAACGGGAAAAGGGAAAAATTAATTTTACCTTTACTTCATAAGTTTGCCTAATTTTCCCAAACCCCAGGGGGGTTATATCCCCCAAAAATTAATCGATTTATTTGTTTTAACTAATCTAAAAAACATGAAAAAAAAAATTTTAAACCATTAAAAAAATCAGGGGACCCAAAAAGGGAAGAAATAAAAAAAATAAAGCCCCTGTTAAATTTAAAAAAATTTTTTAAAATGCACTTAAACTACCAACTTCAAGTTGGGGAAAAACTTAATATTAAATAGGTATTTATACTACAAAAAGTACCCCCTTCCCACCATCCCGGGTTAAAATCAATGCTTATTTGCTTTTTGGGCGGGCTTCGGTAGGGGGTCCTCTTCCAAGCGGGGGGTTACCCTGAAGTATGTGTGTGTACAGGCATTGTTTTTGAAACTTTAAGAAAGTATTCATTTTGACCCTTTTTAAATTTGGGAAACGAAAAAAAAAAAGGGCCTATAAATCCCCGAACGTTTCTCAAACAAATGTTTCTTAGAATACCCCGGGAGCATTAAAATTTTTTATGGTACTGGGCCCTTTTTTCCCCCCAATTTTTCAAACGAACAGGAAATGGGCTCATTCTAAAAAATTTGATTTATATTGGCAAAATTTCTTTTCTTTGTGTGTTGTATTGATTAAAAAGAAAAAAAGAAGGAAAATTTAAATTTGGAAAAGGGTGAACGTTTTGTGGGTGTAAAATAAAAAAATTTTAAAGGGGGGTTTGGAAAATTAGGACTTTTAAACCAAAATTTTCCCAAAACGAATATCATTTAGGACACTGAGTTTTTGGTTTAAATTTGTCACCATAAAATTGCTTAAAAAGGACACAAGAGGGAAAACCCAATAACGTGAAACCTTTTGACACTAACGTTAGGGGTTTTTTTTCGAAAACCATTTGCAAGCTTTTCAAAAAAACTCAAAAATTTTTATGCACCGTCGCATTTTCCCCCACTTTCAAAAAACCCCCCAAACGGTACAAACAGATGCTAAAAACATTCCCTGAGGGAAAGGCGGAAAAAAATGAAATTTCTTTTAGCATTTCCCCAAAAAAACCCAAGGGTTTTTCGGTTTTCCTTCAGCGTGGTTTTTCAGAGTGGTGCGTTTGAGCATTTTAAAAATCCCGAACAAAAAGAAAAAGGATTTAACGAAATTTTTTGTGAATGCAAATTTTTTATATATTTAAACAAAAAAAAGCACAAGATTAAAGAGGGGGAAAAAAAGGGCTGGATAGCTCGGTAAAATTCGGGGAAATGCATTTAGGCTTCAGCCCTTTTGGGGCCCTAACCCCGCCCCATCATTATCTACAGTCGAAGCCATGTTTTTTAAAAAAAAGCGGGTTTAAAAAAGCCCTTAAATTTGGGTGGGGACGGACGTCTAGGATAACGTCGTAGAGATAATATCAAGAGATTTGTGATCAAAAAAATGTTTTTTTATGTTTTTTAGAGTTTCTCTTATACTGCTGTATTCAAAACAATTAAAGTTTTTTTAAAAAAATTTCAAATTTAAGGGAAAATTTTTAAACTTTTTATCCGAAAAACAGTGGGGGTGAAATAAATCAAAGTTTGACAAATCCCTTTTCATTTGCCCTTTTATTTTTATATGCAAATAAATTCAAAGATATGTATTACAAAGGTTGGTAATGCCTTGCTAGGGGTAAAAAAATTTATAATTATAAAATTTCCTTTTATTATCGTGTTTTTTCACTTTAAAATATTTTTCTCAAGTGAAAAAGCGAATTAATATTAATTTTGCTTTTTTGATCTTTAAAACCCCAAAATTTTTAAAAACTCAAAGTTTTTTTGATACACTTTTTAAAATAGGGATTCCCCAGTACATCTTTTAAATACTTGATAAGCCAATTTTTGTTACATAAATTACAAGGAAAAGGAAAAATTTTGATATAAGACAGAAAATGAAAAATTATCACTCGCCCCCAAAAATTGTGGGGTACCCCTTTTTCTGATATGTTAATCCAGACCCGTATCCCAAAGGTTTAAGTAAAAAACCCAGGCCTGTTCCAACTTAGTTTAAGGAGATCCTAGATCCTGTTTTCATTGCTTTTTCTTTTTGGTTTGCCAAAAAATTCGCCGTGAGATGATTAAAAAAAGTATCAAAATTAAAAATAATCTTGTTTCTTTTCAAAAAAATTTTATTTTAAAAATCCCACAAGTTATGGGCCCAGATATGAGCTCCCAAAAAAAATTAAGTAAGATTCTAAAAAATGTAGTGGGGTACTGTAGTTTAAAAGAAAATATTGAGTTTTGTTGATGTTGTGAAAGTGTTCTAGTTCACGTGTTTTAAAAAATGAAAGATTTTCGTCTATTTAATTTTTTTAAGCTATCGTTCGGGGCCACTTAAAAAAAAAATAATACGATACTTGGGAACTTCAAACACAAGAGGGGGTTTTTTAAGAATGGGTTTTGGAAATGTGTTTCTGGTCAAGAAAAAAGCTCCAACCCCAAACCCCCAAGAATTTTGAGTAATAAATTTGGGAAAAAACAAGATCTAATGCAAGGTTAATCTAAACCTTTTAATTTTTATCACCCCCAGGGGAACTTATAAGTATTAAAAAACGTAAGTTTTTAAAAGGGTGTGTGGGTTACGTTTCAAAAATTTATCAAAGTAAAAACCAAAATAGAAAAGCCCCTTTATTGAAACAATTTTTTTTCCCTTTAGAAAATGGGAAAAAAAAGGGGAGAAGGACGTAACATTTTTAAAAAAAATTTACAGGGCGCCCCCTTTGGGTTGGCTTGGTTTGTTGGAAAACGAAAAAATTTTCCCCCAAAAATTTTTTAAAAAAAAATGATGCTTTATAGCTTTTCTTTTAAAACCCTTTTAAAAATTTTTGAGGGAAAATTGAGTCCGTGATAAGTGCCTAAACCCCCCCGGAAAAAAAAAAATCCCAAAAAAAAAAAGATTTGAAAACCCCCAAAAACAAAAAAAATTTAAAGGGGACCTCGGACGACCTTTTTTTAGAAAAATTAAAAAAATAAAAAAAACAAAAAAATTTTTCAAGTTATTTGCAAAAAACCACCCCAAAGGGGTTTCCCCCCAAAACCCCCCAAAATTTAAAAAAGAAATTGGGGCCCCCAAAATTTGGGGGGGTCGGCCCAAAAAGGGGCCCCCAAAAAATTGGAGTTAAAATAAAAAAGAGGAGTCAAATTTAAAGTGGAAAACAGTGCCCCCTTTTTTTTAAAATTTCCCGGGGGGGTTTAAAAAAATTTTTCATGGTGAAAATTTTTAGCAGAGGGGGTTCCCCAAAATTTTTTGACAAAAGATAGTTTTCAAAAGGGGGTTTTTACAAAAACCCCTTTGGGGGCCCTTAAACTGGTCCTTTAAAAACATACGCTTCTAATTTTTGTAATGGGGCCCGTTAAATTTAAAAAAAAAAGGGGGCGGGGAAAAAAATTTTTAAAATTTTTTTAAAGTTTTTTTTTAAACTGAAACCCCAAAAAACCCCCATCAGTATTTCCCAAAAAGGGGTGAAAAGGGTTCGAAGGGGGTTTTTCAAAAAAAAAAAAGCAACGGGGATAGGTTTTTTTTTTGGGAATACCGTTTTTAAAAAGGAAAAAAAAAAGGGGTTTTTTTAATTTATTTTTTAAAAAAGTAGGGGTAAACAAAAATGCTGAAGAACTTGGGGAAAAAAAAAAAAGGGATTTTTAAAAATTTTCTCCTTTTTAAAAAAGTAGATTTAAAAAAAGGGGGGGCAAAAAAGCCAAAAAATTTTTTGGCTTAGATTTCAATAAGATTTTTTACTTTTTTTGATTGTGAGGTTAAAATAAAAAAATAAAATTTTTTGACCCCCCTTTTTTTGCAAGAGAATTTACAGGGGAAAACCCCCCCCAAATTTTTTGGGGAAAATGATTTGGGTATTTTTGGCCCCCTTTTGGTGTCAAATCCCCTGGGCTCAAAATATTTTTTTTTAAAATTTTTAAAAAAAGGGAAAAACCTTTTTGCCAAGTTTTTAAAATTTTTAAAAAAAAAAAAGACGTTTTTTGAATTTTTTAAATTTATAAAAACGAGGGGGGTTTTTTTAAATTTTTTTTTGAAAAAAAATAAATTTTTTTTTAAAAAGATAATTAACCCCAAAAACCCCTGCAACAAAGATTTTGGGGGTTTTCTAAAAAAATGTGGAAAATTTTGGCCAGCTGTTTTAAACCCCAAAAACCCCCCCAAAAAAAAAGGCTTTTTGAAAAGGGGGGGGGAAAAGAATATACTAGATTTTAAAAAACGATGTCTCAAAAATTTGGGGTCAAATGTACCCCCCAAAAATTTTTTTCTGAGGCAAAATTTCCCCCAGCAAAAAAAAACCCGGTTAAAAGGGATCCACAAGGGGGGCCCCCAAAAGGGAAAAAACCTTTTCGGAAATGGGTAGAAAGAGTTCCATGGTTGACATTTCATTAATTTTAAAAAAGCATTCGTTTTTTAACAAAAAAATTTGGGAAAACCCCAAAATTTTTTTTTTGGGGGAAAAAGAAGGGGGAAATTTTTTTTGGATTTCTGAAATTTTGAAAGATTAAAAAAAAAATTTGGGTACCCCCGGGAAAGGAAAAAAAAAAAAAAAAAAATTTTGGGAAAGGTTTTTTTCCAAAAAAATTTATGAAATCAAAAAGGGAAAAAAAGGAGAAAACGTTTTGAAAAATTCAACCTAAAGAAAAAACAAGGAATTATTAATAAATAAAAAATTGATGAAAAATCAAGATTTTAATAGACATTCAGGGGAAGGAAAACGCAAAAAATCCCCCGAAAAACCCAAATAATCAAGGAAAACGTAACATAAACTTACAATTTTTTGGGGGGGGTGATGTGTAGCCTTTTGTGAAAAATTTAAAAATGAAATTTGAAGGAGGTGTAAAGAAGCATGGAAAAAAAACTAAAAAGAAAAAATTTTAAAATCCCCTTTAAAATTAAAATTTAAAGTTTTGGGAAAAAGTAGAAAAAAGAAGGGAAAAGGGGACAAATTTAAAAGGACAAAAAGGTATTAAAAATAAATTTACGGCCAATGGGGAGGGGGGATAAGGATGAAGTTACAGAAAATCCGGGGAAAAATCCAAAAAAAAAATTTAAAAATTTATTTTTGGGGTTTTTTAAAAAATCTGTTGTGGCACTAGGGGAAAGGGGGAAAAAAAAACATCAGCTTTTTTAAAAAGTTTCAAAAGCCCTTTTTAGAAAAACAAAATTTGGGGGGGGTTTTTAAAAGAGTTTTGCTCTAATTAAAAAGGGAAAAACCCAAAAAAATCGCATTTGGGGTTTTTAAAAAAAAATAGTAAACCACTTATTGGGGGGAATTTTGGGGATTTGCTGGGGAAAAAGGGAAAATAAAGGGTTTTTTTTTGGAAAAATTTTCAATTTTTAAAATTTTTTTTATCAAATGGGAAAAAAGAAATCAGGGAACTTTTTGGGGGTGTTTACGTGGGAAACAAATTTCATGTCAAAAAAAAAGAAAACAAAAAAAAAAAAGCAATTTCCTTTTAAAAAAGTTATTTCACACAAAAAGGGGTTTCCCACTAAACAATTGGGGAAAAAAATTTAAAGACAAATTTGAAATCATCGTCCTGTTAAATCGTCCAGAAATGCAATTCTTATTTCTCATTTTAGTAACTAACATCAGATAACATAAGTCTGTTCTATAATTTTAAAATTGAAGTCAACAAAATCCAGATCTTTTCTTTTAACTTAGAAAATTTTCTTATTTTTTTTCATCAATCAGAATTCTTGAGAAGTCGTAATCCAATACATCTTATTCGTTTTATCAAAACCTAACAAGTTTCAAAACTTAAGGTGCTACATATTCTCTTTTAGAGTTGCTGTATTATACATTCTTAAATATGACACTCGTCAACCAAACTGACATACCAATCTTTTCGTGTTGAAATCTTAGAATGAATCTTCTTTATTTCTAAGTTTAGTAAATTGTTCTAGTTGTCAAAATAACTTTATTAAGGTTTTAACTATATATTCAGTTAATGGAAATCATCAATCGAGCGCATATTCTCGATTTCGAGAATCATCGTCTGTTGAAATCGCAGAAATGACAATTCTTTATTTTCGTCATTTTTAGTCAAACGCTAACAAGTTGTTCAAATAACTTTATTAAGTTGCTGTATCTATACATCAGTTAAATATGACACTCGTCAACCAAATGATACCAGATTCTTTTCGTGTTTTGAAATCTTAGAAATGAATCTTCTTATTTCTTAACGTTTAGAAATTTTTCATAAGTTGTTAAATAATTTATTTAAGGTTCTGTAACTAAATTCAGTTAATGATGGAAATATCAATCGAGCGCATATTCTCGATTTCGAGATCTCGTCTTTGAAATCGTCCGAAATGACATTCTTTATTTTCGTCTTTTTAGTCAAACGCTAAAACGTTGTTCAAATAACTTTATTAGAGTTGCTGTATCTATACATTCAGTAAATATGACACTCGTCAACCAAACTGAATACAGATTCTTTTCGTGTTTTGAATCTTAGAAAATGAATCTTCTTTATTTCTTAAGTTTAGTAAAATTTGTTCATAAGTTGTTCAAAATAACTTTATTTAAGGTTCTGTAACTATATATTCAGTTAAATGATGGAAATCATCTATTTGAGCGCATATTCTCGATTTCGAGAATCTCGTCTGTTGAAATCGTCCAGAAATGACAATTTTTTATTTTCGTCATTTTTAGTCAAAAAAGCTAAACAAATTGTTTAGAATAACTTATTAGAGTTGCTGTATCTTACATTCAATTAAAATATTTCATCGTCAACCAAATGACTACCAGATTCTTTGTGTTTTGAAATCTTAGAAAAAAATCTTCTTTATTTTTTTACGTTTTAGTAAAAATTTTATAAGTTGTTCAAAAAAAACTTTATTTAAGGGTTTTGTAAATATATATTTTAGTTAAATGATGGAAATATCAAACGGGATTTCTCTTTCGAGAATCATCTCTGTTGAAAGTCCCGAAATGAAAATTCTTATTTTTTGTCATTTTTAGTCAAAACGCAAAAAAGTTGTTTAGAATAACTTTATTAGAGTTGCTGTATCTATACTTTTAGTTAAAATTGACACTCGTCACCAAACTGCATACCGTTTTTTTTCGTGTTTTGAAATCAGAAAATGAAATTTTTTTATTTTTTAACGTTTTAGTAAATTTTTCATAAATTTTCAAAAAAAACTTTATTTAAGGGGTTTTGTAACTATAAATTCAGTTAATGAGGAAATATAATCGAGGGTTTTTCCGATTTCGGAATATCGTTGTTTAAATCGTCCAGAAAAGACAAATTTTTTTTTCTTTATTTTTGTCAAAACGCTAAACAAGTGTTTAGAATAACTTTTTTTGAGTTGTGTATTATCATTCTTAAAATATGACATCGTCAACCCAAAATGACATACCAGATTCTTTTGTGTTTTGAAATTTTTTTGAAAATGATCTTTTTATTTCTTAACGTTTTAGTAAATTTTTCATAAGTTGTTCAAAATAAATTTTTTAAGGTTCTTTTATAATTCGTTAATGAGGAAAAATCAAACGGGGCTATTCTCGATTTCGAGATATCTTGTTGAAATGCCAGAAATGAAATTCTTTTTTTCGTCATTTTTTGTCAAAAAGCTAAACAAATTGTTCAGAATAATTTATTAGGTTGTGTATCTATACATTCAGTTAAAAAATGACACGAAAAAAATACATAAAGATTTTTTCGTGTTTTGAATCTTAGAAAATGAATTTCCTTTTTTATTTTTATTTATAAAAATTTTAAAAAAAAAAAAAATTTTTAAAAAAAAAAAAAATAAACATTTTAGGTTTCTGTTTCAAATTTTTTTGTTTGAAATTCGAAATGACAATCTTTTTATTTTCGTCATTTTTAGTCAAAACGCTAAAAAAGTTGTTTCAGAAAACTTTTTTAGAGTTTCTTTTATCTTAATTCAGTTAAAAAAATGAATTCAAACCCAAACGAAAAAACAGATTCTTTTTTGTGTTTTAATCTTGAAAAAAGAATCTTCTTTTTTCTTACGTTTTTTGTAAAAATTGTTCATTTAAGTGGGTTTAAATAACTTTTTTTAAAGGGTTCTGTAACTATTTATTCAGTTAAATGATGGAAAAAATTTAATCGAGGTTTCTCGATTTCGAGAAAAATCGTCTGTTGAAAACGCCGAAATGACAAATTTTTTATTTTTGTCATTTTAGTCTAAACGCCCAAAAAGTTTTAGAAAAACTTTTTTAGGTTGCTTTATCTATAATTTCAGTTAAAATATGACATCGTCAACCAAACTGAATAAAAAGATTTTTTCGTGTTTTGAAATCTTGAAAATGAATCTTCTTTAATTTTTTAAGTTTTGTTTAAAAAAAGTTATAAGTGTTCAAAATAAATTTATTTAAGGTTCGTAAAAAATTTAAAATTTAGGGTTTAAAAGATGGAAAAATCAATCGGGCTATTCTCGATTTTGAGATCTGTCTGTTGAAAAAGTCCCGAAAGACATTTTTTTATTTTTTGTATTTTTAGTCAAAACGCTAAACAAGTTTTTCGAAAACTTTTTTGAGTTTCTGTATTTACATTCAGTTTTTAAATACACTCGTAACCCAATGACTACCGTTCTTTTCGTGTTTTGAAATCTTTGAAATGAATTCTTTATTTTTTAAGTTTTTGTTAAAATTTTGTTCTAAGTTGTTCAAAATAACTTTTTTAAGGTCTGTAACTATATTTCAGTTTTTAAAGATGAATCATCAATCGAGGTATTCTCGATTTCGAGATCATCGTCTGTTGAAATGTCCGAAATGACAATTTTTTATTTTCGTTTTTTTAGTCAAAACGCTAAAAAGTTTTCAGAAAAATTTTTAAGTGCTGTATTTTACTTTTTAGTTAAAATATGACATCTTTAACCAAACTGGAAAACCAGATTCTTTTCGTGTTTTGAAATCTTAGAAATTTAACTTTTTTATTTCTTAAGTTTTGAAAAATTTTTTCATTTGTTGTTCAAAATAACTTTATTTAAGGTTCTGAATATATATTCAGTTTTAAAAGTGGAAAACATCAACGAGGCTTTTCTGTTTCGAGAATCTTTGTTGTTGAAAAACGTCCAGAAATGACAATTTTTTATTTTCGTCATTTTTTTGTCAAAAGTTTTAAAAAAGTTGTTCGAATAACTTTTTAAGTTGCGTATTATACTTCAGTTAAAAAATTGACACTCGTAACCAAATGACATACCCCATTTTTTCGGTTTGAATTTGAAAATGATCTTTTTTATTTCTTAAAGGGTTTTTGTAAAATTTTTTAAGTTTTTCAAAATAACTTTATTTAAAGGGTTTGTAACTATATTTCATTTAAAAGTGGAATCATAACGGGCTATTCTCGATTTGGATCATCGTCTGTTGAAATGTCCCGAAATGACAAATTTTTTTTTTCGTATTTTAGCAAAACGTAAACAAGTTGTTCAGAATAAATTTATTAGAGTTGCTGTATCTATACTTCAGTTAAAAAAATGCATCGAACCAAACTGACATTTCCAGTTTTTTTCGTGTTTTGAAAACTTTTTAAAAAGAATCTTCCCTTTTTTCTTAAAGTTTTAGTAAAATTTGTTATTAAGTTGTTAAAAAAATTTTTTTAAGGGTTCTGAAAAAATATATTCATTAAATGGGAATCATCAATTTTAGGCATATTCTCGATTTCGAGAAACATGTTGTTGAAATCGTCCAGAAAAGGGGCAATTCTTTTTTTTCGTATTTTTAGTCAAAAAGCTAAAAGTTGTTCAGAAAACTTTATTAGAGTTTCTGTATCTATACTTCAGTTAAAATATGACACTGTCAACCAAACTGACTACCAGATTCTTTTCGTGTTTTTGAAATCTTTGAAAAAGAAACTTTTTTATTTTTTAAAGTTTTAGTAAAAAATTTTTTCATAAGTTGTTAAAAATAACTTATTTGGTTTTGTAACTATAATTCAGTTAAATGATGGAAATCATCAATCGAGGCTTTTCGATTTCGGATCTCGTCTGTTGAATGTCCCGAAAAGACAATTCTTTTTTTCGTCTTTTTAGTCAAAACGTAAACAAGTTGTTCAGAAAACTTTTTAGAGTTGCTGTTCTATACTTTTAGTTAAATTTTTGCACTGTCAACCCCCAAAATGACATACCGTTCTTTTCGTGTTTGAAATTTGAAAATGAATCTTTTATTTTTAAAGTTTTAGTAAAAATTTTTTTCATAAATTGTTAAATAAATTTATTTAAGGTTCTGTAACTTAATTCGTTAAAAGATGGAAATCATCAAACGAGGCTATTCTCGATTTCGAGAACTGTTGTTGAAAACGTCCCGAAATGACAATTCTTTTTTTCGTCATTTTTAGTCAAAAGTAAACAGTTGTTTGAATAACTTTATTTGGTTGCTGATTTACATTCAGTTAAAAAATGCATCGTCAACAAAATGACTACCCGATTCTTTTGTGTTTTGAATCTTAGAAAAGAATCTTCTTTTTTTTTCGTTTTAGTAAAATTTTTTTTTAGTGTTAAAATAATTATTTTTTGGTTCGAACTACATATTCAGTTTAAAAGATGGGAAATATCAATCGGGATATTCTCGATTTTTAGAATCTCGTCTTTGAATCGTCCCGAAAGACAATTTTTTATTTTCGTCATTTTTAGTCAAAAGCTAAACAAATTGTTCGAATAACTTTTTTAAGTTGCTTATCTATACATTCAGTTAAAAAATTTAAT